>JAYMTN010001265.1:0-13286 GCA_036897425.1 Erodium trifolium
AGGTCGGGAGTTCTCGGTGTGCACTGATCTTCAGACCCAATGAAATCACCGCTTTTCGTCGAGAACTCGTTTTCAAAATGATGTTTCCAACATGGTTTGTGTCGCACAAACGGCCACAAGCTCCGACGAAGTATATTTGCTGAAGAAGCCATTCACCACTCCATTATTTATAAAAGGGAAATTAAAGAAGAATGATTGAATATGGGAAAAAGGTTTGATAGGATAAAGACCTGTAAAACCACATTTGCCTGCCGTTCTATTCTAGAGTTATCCTTATTATTTACTATGTTGAAGAGTTGTTTTTGAAATCAGGATTACTTGAGGATTAATTAAACCAATTGGGTTAAATGACACAAACTTGTTTTTAACTAACTAGCCGTGGTGTTGGCACAAACATGTAGGCATAATTATAAAAACCTTGTTATCTCGACAAATTACCTACTTGATCCACTTTCATTAATTTTATACATTAAATGTTGTTACTCCGTTTTACATATCTGGCTCCGTTACAAATTACAATGATCAGATTAGAGCCAAATAAATAAATAAGTGATATAAAAATAGCAATATATAATCTTAGCCACATAGAAGATTGAAGTAGAAAAAAATCTGGAGACAGCGAGAAGGGCGCTTTGTCCAAAACTGATAGAAGTCTGACGTAAAGTAAAAATCTGAAGAAGAAATGAGAATGAATTGAATTGAAGATATTTTATTTCCCGAATTCCATTTGAGGCTCACCTCTTCCCTCTCCCACACACTTACTCTCTGCTTTATTCCTTCCCATCTCCCCCAATGTCTCTCCTCACTTCTTCTTCTTCTTCTTCTTCCTAGTAAGTACTTCCCTTTTTCTATTTTGATGTCTAAATTTATGGGTTTAGATGATATTGCTTGCTAATGTACCTGTGATGAGTGAAATTGTTTGTGGGGTTTTCTTTATTTTTTCAGTACTTGGTTTAACCGTTTCTAAGTACATGCATGTTCTTGAGTTAATATATCAATTTGGTGTTTCTTCATTTGTGCTGATTATGATACATCAAGATTCAATTCACCTTTTAAGTTGATTTTTGGGGCTGGTAAAAGAATGTTTTTTTGTAACTGTCTGTAGCTGTTGTCATTTTGATTATAGAATGCTCCTGGCCATTTGGATAGCTACTCATGGATACAAATGAACCCGATTTGGACAAAGGGAGGGAGGATCTTGCTGGGAACAGTTTGGCCAGAAATGTAGATCTTGAAAGGAGCAACCCTGAGTATCTATCCAAAAGTTATAAAAATCTCAGTAGTGTAACTTCTTTGGTTGGATCTGCACCTCCTGATCTCGTGGTTGAGGAGTTGACGACTAGAAATATTAGGACCTCTTTTGGACCAAACAGTTCAAGGAAGGGTCAGTGGCAACATTTGTATCAGTTAGCTAGTGGCTCTAGAGGCAATTATCCACTCAACGCTTCTGTGTCTCAAGACAAGGATCATAGCACATGGGTAGTTAAAGATTTAAAGCCTTCCCTACCTTTGAGGGATGACGATGACAAGATCATGTCGGCCGATAAAGTTTCTGTCGGGGGAACCCGATTAAGGCAATTACCTACATCTAACTTTTCTCATTTTTTCCCCAAGAATGCTATCAAAAGTGAAGATGTTGTGTCAAGAAGCACAGAAGCTCCTAGTGGTAATGTTAAAATGGCTTCTATAGTTGAGGTATCATCTGATACTGATGCATTGTTAAAATCAAGTGTTCATAATGAAAGACGTTCTTCACTTGAGACTGATAGACCTGCTCCTGAATCTTCTCATGATGGTATTTGCTTGAGAGAGTATCTGCAGCCTGGACGTCTTACTGTTAATAAAGTTGAAACCCTTAGTTTATTTAAGCAAATTGTGGAGTTGATAGATTTTTCACACACTCAAGAAATTGCCTTGCTGGACTTGAGACCATCCCAATTCATATTATTGCCATCAAAAGCCATTAAATATACCGGTCCACTGGCTAAGAGAGAATTAGAGGATGTTACTTATCAGGATTTAAGTGACAAAAGGCTGCTCGAGCATTGTGTAAATTCCTACCATCCCTTGGGTGCAAAGCAGCAAAAGCTCAGTGAGGACACGAGGTGTTTTAGACAACTGCCTCAGTTCACCTCTAATAGTGAAATTGATGATCAGAATAATTCCAGTTGTGAAAGTGCATCTGTTGTGGGAAGACATCTCTTGAGTACTGTAACCCCTCAGCTAGAAAAAAAGTGGTATACAAGCCCAGAGGAGTTAAATGGTTGGAGCTGTACATGCTCATCAAATATCTACAGCCTTGGAGTTCTTCTCTTTGAGGTGAGAATATATTATCATCCTGAATAATCATTCAAATTTTTGGTTACTTGTACAAAACTCGTATCCAGCTTATTTTTATCACATAACCTACTTTGGGCTTGTTTGCAGTTTCTGAGGCTTAAGTTTCGATAAAATACTGTGAACATGGTTTACATTATTGACTTGGGTATTTTAAAGTGCTGCATGCTTGTTTCATTATTTTTTTCCTTGGCATGCATAGTTAGTTATCTTTCTTTCATGCTAATTAACTCTATTATTTGTATGTGGGTCATGGTTAGTTCTTCGGTTTTAATAATTTATCCTTACCCTTGAGTTTGGACTGACGTGGGTTAGTGTCATCAGCTTCTCAGCTCTTTTAAGTCACGGGATGTCTATCATGCAGCAATGCTAGATTTGCGCCATCGGATTCTTCCACCACATTTTCTTTCTGAAAATCAAGTGGAAGCTGGTCTCTGTCTTTGGCTTCTTCATCCTGAACCTTCGTCACGTCCATCAACCAGGTATCTCTTCTTACAACCCTCCAGGAGATTTAACCCTAAGGAATGCATTTGGAACCTTTGTCTTTCTCTGCATATGTGATCATGTTATGGGATAATATCAACGGACGTATTGTATTTACTCATAGGTAGATAGTAGATAATAAATGTTGTAATGCTTCTCACCCCGTCCATTAAACCTGTGGATGTGGTTCTATGTCAGGAAAATCATACAGTCTGAATTGTTATGTTCATCCCTGCCCCAGGAGCTGCACTGTGAAGATGAGCTCTCTGCATCTGTTGTTGTTGATGCTGCAGAATCAGAGCCATTACTTCATTTTCTAGTTTCATTGAAAGATCAAAAGCTTAAACATGCTTCCAAAGTAGTAAAAGATATTGAGTGCTTGGAAGAAGATATTAAGGAAATAGAGAGAAGGCATTTAAAAGATAGAGACTCATTTTTTTCTTGGACAATCAATGACTCTCTTCATGCAAGCGATAAACAGTCTCATAGTGAAGACCCTAAGAGTTCAGATGCTCTTTTACTGTCAAGTGCTATTGAGACAAGGTTGATGGGGAATATCAGTCAGTTCGAAAATGCTTACTTCTCCATGAAATCTCAAGCTCTAAATAAAGAACCTGGTGAAGCAGAACGTTCTGATAAAAATGTGCTAAAAGATCGTGACAATTGTTCTCAGGTTGTAAATGAGAATGACAAGGTAAGCATGAATGAGAAATGCACTGATCATCTAGGTGCCTTCTCTGAAGGTTTATGCAAATTTGCTCGCTATAGTAAGTTTGAAGTAAGGGGTATGCTGAGAAATGGAGATCTTCTGAACTCTGCAAATGTGATATGCTCTATGAGTTTTGACCGGGATCAAGATTACATTGCTACAGCCGGAGTATCAAAGAAAATCAAAGTTTTTGAGTTCAGCGCACTTTCAAATGAGTCTATTGACATTCATTATCCTGTGGTTGAGATGTCAAACAATTCTAAGTTTAGCTGTGTTTGCTGGAACAGCTACATAAAGAACTATTTGGCTTCAACTGATTATCATGGTGTGGTTCAGGTGTGTATTTCAGAAACTAAAAACTTTTCATTGAGAAAATAAAGTTATATGGACATTGAGCTCTATAGTTTGTAGGGATGATCTCACTCAGCTAATTCTCAATCAACTACCCTGAAGTTTAAAAAAAATTGACAACTCACCTAACTTTTTTTAAATCTCAATTTGCCCCAATTCCATCAACTTTTGGGTGTGAGGTGACAAAAATACCCTCATGTTTCATTCTTGTTGTTTACAATTATATCTTAAGGCTATGGTTTTCCGGGTGGATCCAGATATGGGATGCAAGCACTGGTCAAGGATTCTCTCAGTATACAGAGCACCAAAAGAGAGCCTGGTCCGTCG
Organism: Erodium trifolium; assembly: GCA_036897425.1. Classification (NCBI taxonomy): domain Eukaryota; kingdom Viridiplantae; phylum Streptophyta; class Magnoliopsida; order Geraniales; family Geraniaceae; genus Erodium; species Erodium trifolium. Next base: position 4,208 of record JAYMTN010001265.1, read on the forward strand.
ACTTCTCTCTGGCAGACCCAACAATACTGGCTAGTGGAAGCGATGACCGTTCTGTTAAGTTCTGGAATATTAACCAGGCATGCTCCTTCTCAAATAGCATGATCAACTGCTTTAGCTTTGAGCATTTTGCAGTTACACTCTCTTGATCTGTCTTGTTTAACAAAGCTAATGAGAAAATATGAATGTCTAATTTATGTGCAGAAAGATTCTCTGTGCACTATCCTGAACCCGGCCAATGTGTGCTGCGTGCAGTTCTCACCTTGCTCAAGTCATCTGTTGGCATCTGGATCTGCTGATTACAAAATCTCTTGCTATGACCTCAGGAACACTGTAAGCCCTTGGTGCACTTTAGGTGGGCATGAGAAGGCTGTGAGCTATGTGAAATTTTTGGATTCAGAAACCATTGTTTCTGCATCGACAGACAACACTATAAAGGTTTGGGATCTCAATAAAACCAGCTCAGTCGGGGTGTCGTCCAGTGCTTGTGTCCTAACCTTAAGAGGGCATTCTAATGAAAAGGTTGGTTTCCCACCTTTAGATGTAGTGACGATCTTGTTATTGGTTCTTACGGTCTTCTTCTGTGTGATCAGAATTTCGTGGGCTTGTCTGCTATGGATGGATACATAGCCTGTGGCTCTGAAACTAATGAGGTAGGATATGTTCCTTTCAATTTAAGTTCACTTTCGCAATCATAATGAACTAGGCTTTAAATGATCTTCTTCTTTTCTGCAAATAGGTTTATAGTTATTACAGATCTCTCCCCATGCCAATGATGTGTCACAAGTTTGGATCCATTGATCCTATTTCTGGTCAAGAGATTGGTGATGACAACGGACAGTTTGTTTCGAGTGTGTGTTGGAGGAAGAAGTCAAACATGCTTGTAGCAGCCAACTCAACTGGAAGCATAAAACTTCTGCAAATGGTGTAAGAGGAAGCAGAATCTACCTACAGCGCGGCCTTCGATCTTTTTGCTATCTGGGGTCCTCAGAACTTGCTATGCTTTGCCTTGTTCGGAAAAAAAAAACATTAATGCAGGTTGATATTTGGGGTGAAGAAATCAATAACCTGTATGTTGAGTGCTCCATACTGAATCATGATCATAACTGAAGACATACAAGCTATAGCTAAGCTGGAGCTCGAAGCTAGCTAGAACTGAAATGTGATTGCTTCTCAATTCCCCCTTTCTGGAGTGCCTTACATACAATCATATAATCTGTACATTGTTCTATAAATTCATAACAGAGTTCTAATTCAGACAACTATCTTTCCGGAGTATGATTTTCTTTAAATTTTGTGTGTTTATAATTTCTGGAATGATGTTCTTTTTCGTCAAGTTAATAACAGTTCCAACGGTCACAAAATACGACATCATTATCATTAGACCTTCCATTGGAGGTCGAAAGAATCGTTGAAAGTGATGTAATTTTCTCTCTCCTGGCGAATCGACGTCCTCCGAGTCTGTAGATTCCTTGACCTTTTTCCTCTGATTCACTCTTCTCTCTGCCTCTCTCCTCTCTCACGATTCTCTCTCCTTCTTCAACGAATCTTCTTCTTACACGTTAGATTTTGGTCAGATTCGACCCTCCCAATCTGACACTCTACCGTAGAATCAGTCGAATCCGACCTGGTTTAGACCCAAAGATTCGACCTCAAAATCGACGGCATTGTGGATAACCTTAGAGAATACATTTAAAATTGCAGAGTGCTACTACACTTCAAAACAAATAGTAAAAGAAGGTATATTATTATCATCCATTAATTTAAGATGGGCCAACGGCCAAGTAAGGTTCCATGTTCTTGTAAACAGAAAGTTAAACTCACGGCAAAGCCCACTTTCACGCAGAGAAGGATCAACTCATATATGGGCTTCTGCAGCGTCCCAACATCGTACGTAAGCCCTAATGAAAAGCCCCAAGTCGTAAGATGCACTTATCGCGTACGTTAGCATCAGTAGCGCAACATAATTTGCCGGCACTACTGTGACCTCCTCTCTCGTCTCGTCTCACTCTCACCGCACTTCCATTTTCCCCCTCCGTTATCACTGCCACCACCCACCGGGATCAGAGGTTCAAAAACCCTAAATACCGAGGGTGAAAAATGCCTAGAGAAATCATTACGCTGCAAGTGGGACAATGCGGAAACCAGATCGGCATGGAGTTCTGGAAGCAGCTCTGCCTCGAGCACGGCATCAGCAAAGAAGGAATTCTCGAAGACTTCGCCACGCAGGTCTCCATTTCACCATACTTCATTTCTTATCTTATCATTTTACGTATGAGACTGTAAATTTGTTTGCTTCCTGAGAAAATAAAATGGCTCAAGTGGAAAGGAAAGTAGTGGTAATTTCATGAGATTCGAATTCTTGTGAAGTAAGGTGCTTGGATGTGTTGGAAATGGAGTTAACTGATCTGGTGCTATCCAGACTAGCATATATTTTTTTTGGTAATTTAGCTTGGTTTAGTTATTTTGCTCAAGTTTTTTTTCATGAGAGCATGGAAAATGGCGATTTCAATTAAACTTATGGAGGTGTTAAATGCTTTAGTTTTTATTGAACCGTTCATGTGGTAGGGTATAATTGACTAACATTGTACCTCATATACTATGAATTAGCACTTCCACTAATGTTGTGACCTTAAACATGTTCATAATCACACACGCTACCTACAAAAACATATAACACAGCTATACAAAGCAGCGAACGTGTGGAATAAATGTTAACCTGATAGTTCATTCTTTGTTTATTCAAGAGAAAGAAATGGCCTTTCTGACTTATTGTGTTTCACAATTTTAATGTGGGAGCTTGAATGGGTGCTAAATCAAATTTGTGAATGCCTTTATAATGTTAACTACATATCAAAGTCTTAGAACCTTGCGTGTTCAAAACATTAGAGAGTTATTTTGCTTATATATATAGCATAATAGTAAAGATAATGTTGATACCTAACCCTCATTCTGTATATATCCAAAAAGATATGGTTAGTTGAACAAAATTGCCATGGTTGCAGGGAGGTGACAGGAAAGATGTATTCTTTTACCAAGCTGATGATCAGCACTACATTCCTCGGGCTTTACTGATTGACTTGGAGCCCAGGGTCATTAATGGTATTCAAACCAGTGACTACAGGAATCTTTACAATCACGAGAACGTCTTTGTTTCAGATCATGGAGGAGGTGCTGGAAATAACTGGGCTAGTGGTTATCACCAGGTTGGTTACTTGCTTTTCCCGGTCCCTTATTTGTTAACATATTTTCAATTATATGCTAAAGCCACCCATGAGTTCTGCATAGCTGTACGTTTAGAGGTAACGAGTACTTGAACATGTGATATGCTTGTGCAATTTTATAATAACATGAACCATTTTGTACGTGTTAGAATTTGAAATTCTCACTGTGTTTGGTGAAAGCACATTGAGTTTTTTTGGTCCTTGTGGAAGTGTTGGTAGTGTTTGGTACTAAAGACTACAAGCATGCTACTTGTTGTGTCAGGTTTATTTATCAAGTTCTTTCATGGCATGCTAGAAACCTTCTATCTGTTATTTAGGGTGTATGTGATTTGGTTTCATGATGCTTAGTCATTTAATTATTAATCAGGGGAAAGGTGTGGAAGAAGATATTATGGATATGATTGATAGAGAAGCTGATGGGAGTGATAGCCTTGAGGGATTTGTTCTCTGCCACTCAATTGCTGGAGGAACAGGCTCAGGTTTGGTTACTTCTCACAACCGAATTGTTTTCCCTTGGAGTATTAATTGCAGGAACTAAATTTGAAATTTTGACTTTGTTTTCATAATACTCATACCTAAGTTTTCATAGAACTAAGAATTTAGAAGATAATAAATTATTTCATATTAGTTTGGGATTGAGTAAGATGTAAGTTCTCTTAGAATTTAAAAATTGTCCATCTATGCTTGAAATAGTTTATAGGTTCTATCTTTTCCATCTAATAGTATTTGCATTTCAGTGATTTAGTATACATGATGGCTCATTGATTCATTACTATTTAGCCTCGCTACTAAGTGATCTTCTCATTTAATATAATGAAGGTATGGGTTCATATTTGTTGGAGGCTTTGAATGATCGCTACAGCAAAAAGTTAGTCCAGACATACAGTGTATTTCCCAACCAAAAGGAGACAAGTGATGTGGTGGTCCAGCCTTACAATTCACTCCTAACTCTCAAACGACTTACACTAAATGCTGATTGTGTTGTTGTTCTGGACAACACGGCACTGAATAGAATTGCTGTGGAGCGACTTCATTTATCAACTCCAACATTTGCGCAAACTAATTCTTTGGTTTCGACTGTAATGTCTGCAAGCACAACCACACTGCGGTATCCAGGATACATGAACAATGACTTGGTTGGCCTTCTTGCATCCTTGATTCCAACTCCAAGATGTCATTTTCTGATGACAGGGTATACACCACTTACAGTAGAGAGTCAGGTATCTATTGAACATCATTTGAAACATATCATGTATTTAGTCATCCATCTTTCTTGATTTTCAAATTAAGCCTGAAATTGTTTTGGTTCATTAGATGATTTTTCGAGATTAAGCTAAAGATACTGGTGATTCCATAAATTTAGGTTTCTACTTGAAGTTATAAGTAATACCCTGTAAAACCCTGGTAGTGAAAAGATATATTAGCACCTCTGGTAGCTCCTGGCCTTCACTAAATAATAAGGATACGTTATCTTACAACTGACATAGAGGATTGGACAAAGTTGATATGGTAAGTGTTAATCTCGCTACATGTCAATTTGGGTTTGAATGAATGTAATTTTGTCAACTTTATTCCTTAAGTAGTATCAAGTTCTATTTTGCCCTCTAGCCGGTCTAGTAGTGGTCATGTTGTAGTGAATGTTATATTAATAGTAAAGACTATAACAAATCAGTACAGTTTGGTTTCAGTCAGGTTCTTAGGCAGTGTCCCATTTTTCCTCCGAACTTGGATAAGAGAACATGTTGTGTTAAAAAATCATCTAAATATGTTTCTTCGCAGGCTAATATGATTCGCAAAACTACTGTGCTAGATGTCATGAGAAGACTTCTGCAGGCAAGATATTCTACTTGTAATTGTTTCAATTTTGTATAGAATGGAATTCCTGCAATTATAGATTATGTTTCTTTTCTCCTTTGTAAATTTATCAGCCAAAAAATATCATGGTTTCCTCTTATGCTCGAACGAAAGAGGCCAGTCAAGCCAAGTACATATCGATATTGAATATCATTCAAGGAGAAGTGGATCCAACTCAGGTAATATTAAACTACATGATGCAATCTATTTATTCTTCTCCTATCACCTTGTTTTGTTTGTTTTTAGGTATTTTTGTCGACACATTTTAATGTTTAACTTGAAATGTATATAAAAGAAATACTCATCCTGTGGTTTCTTTTATCTCCTCCAACTTAAAAAATATTTTATTTGGAAGTTATAGATCATATATGTGGTGTGGTGAAGTTTATGTCTATATCAACTTGTTGCTGGCCAAGTTGGTGAATTTATCCTGAATATGATAGTGACTTGGGGTAATCATCCACATGAGCTATAGTGTAGAAAATATGTTGTTTTATGTATAACATACACTTTATAATTGCATATCTCATGGGCCATTTTTTTATGTCTATTAATTGCATGAGGGTCAGTAGTTCTTAAATGGATATTTGCATATTTTCACGGCCCTCTTCTGATGACATTCTCAGCTAACAACTTGTGTCCTTGTTCAAAGTCAATAGTGATAGATAGGGGTGACCATTTTTGTGCATGGGTTGTGTTTGTGTTGTGTAGAAGGTTCAGTGCCACAGGAAATGGGTCAATCTGAACACGATTTGATTATTAAGCATGTTGAGTTACTTACACGACACTAACATGACCATTTATGAGCGGTTTGATAATACGTCTCTAAACGACATGACTCTCTTAAAATAAAATTACTCTTGTATCTTTAAATGGGTGAGTTATTAAATGGGTTAAGTGAATCCGACTCGAAACGACATGACACTCTTAAAATAAAATTACTATTGTATCTTTGAATGGGTGAGTTATTAAATGGGTTACTCGACCTAACATGTTTCACTAAAAATTACTATTGTGTGCTTAAAGAGACATTAAACGAGTGGGTCTTTAAAGGGATTACTTAACCTATGAACACAATTAAGCGCAACCCAAACCCAGTTAACTTTGTTTCATGTTCATATTGGATCATGGGTTATGACCCAAATTGCCACCCCTAGTAGTAGATGTTGGATACTCAATCCTCAGTTCCCATGACTCGTTCCCCAGCAACCTTTCTTCAAACTATATGTGAATTTCTATCACAGTTTTGGCTTACAGATTTGGCATGTCAGTCATCAAATTTTGTTAGGATTACAAGTGTATTCGTTAGCCATCCTAATATTGCTACAATTGTAAGCTGCATACTTGGTTCATTCTCATTTGATGTCATTGATTTCTTGAAGTATCAGTTGTATTACCCAAAATATTGTAATTAACTTATATATCAGTTTCGGACTGAAGTTGTTTAGCATGTTTAATGTTAATTTTGTTATGTGTACGTTTAGTCATGCTCCAATTTGATGTTCCCCTTTTACAAATCAGGTCCATGAAAGTTTGCAGAGGATACGGGAAAGAAAGCTTGTTAACTTTATAGAGTGGGGTCCTGCAAGCATTCAGGTCTTTCATTGTTGCAAATATCAGCACATCTCATCTAATATCATTGTCAATGACATGTTTTATAGATCAATTAATTAAGATAATGAGCAAATATGACCTGTCGATTTTGCTTTTTGCAGGTTGCTCTATCTAGAAAGTCACCTTATGTTCAAACTGCTCATAGGGTATATGATTCTTCTTCCCTTTACTGGTGTATTCTTTATTGATCTCTGTTTTATTTGTATTCTGTTTAAAAAGTTTGAGGGAAGCACAAATTTCCTCACTATGATTTTATATGTGTGAACAACCACTGTTTAGAACATGTGATTATCCTTTCCTTATGAAATGACTACCTCTCTATCATCTAATACATTTTTCAGGTTAGTGGCCTTATGCTAGCAAGTCATACTACTATCCGGCACCTTTTCAGCAAGTGCTTGAGTCAGTATGATAAGCTAAGAAAGAAGCAAGCCTTTCTCGATAACTATCGGAAGTTCCCAATGTTTGCTGTAAGTTATTGTTTTGGTCTGTAAATTCTTATACTCATGGCTGCTTCCTGTGGTCAGGGGAACAAACTTATATCTGACTACATTTAAAATAGACTTCCCTGAAAAGTCTAGTTAGAAACTGTTACAGTTGAAGAGTAATCAGTTGATTGATAAAATATCTATTGGAGGGCTTCATGAGTTGTTGTATCTTTGTTTAGTCATATTTCATTTCATCTGTTTATTTAACCTGGACAGGACAATGATCTTTCGGAATTTGATGAATCACGAGATGTAATAGAGAGTTTGGTTGATGAATACAAGGCCTGTGAATCACCAGATTATATCAAGTGGGGGATGGAGGTATACGCCTGCTTACGAATCATGTGATATGATGGCGTTTGATTCATTCATGTCTTGTAATCAGCGTGTTTCTTTTTGCAGGACCCTGACCATGTTCTAACAGGGGAAGGCAGTGCTACAGGAACACTAGATCCAAACTTAGCAGGGTGAAGAATGAAGATACCAAATAAGGTCATTACTTTTACTTGTTTTCATGCTTGAATTGCTCTTGCCCTTCTACTACTTGTTTTCTTTGTTGGTTGATCAGAAAGATGATGTGATCTCATTTCAGGTGAAGCAGGAGTTAGTGGTGAATTGCATGTAAATTTGATTCAATATGAGTTTGTGGTAGACTGGGCTTGTGTAATGTGATGATGGTTTTTTTTTTGATTCATAGTGGTCGAGATAACAGCCAGTGAGTGTTTGATATGCTTGTTTGTCTGATTTTTCAAACATTTTATGTTGTGCCGTGATTTGTGTGATTGAATGTGTTCCACGTGAAAACATGTAAGAGTCAATTGATTGGGCATATTATTACGTGTCAAGATATTATGGGGGCTACTGTTGTTGTTATTGTTATAGTCAAATGGGTAGTTATGCGAACTTATGATCAACGGTGGAATGCCGGATTTCATTTTAATTGTACTGAACAAAAAAGATCGGTGGTCGAATATGGTATTATTAGAGACACATGTTCCTGAAAGATACTTGTAATCCTTTACCCATATCCCTTACTACCGCATCTTTAGTGGGCGATGTTTTGTAAATGGCAGGAAAAATGTCGTAGATGTGGTGATAAAGACGGCATTTAATGTTCTCGCCGCGCGAAAAAGGCCGATCGTTGGAACGTGTTGACCGTTGACCAAGTTGGATTGCGCACCGACCGTTGATGTTGAGGCGCACGGCAGACGCAAAAAGTCTGCTACAACCCTTATTTTCTTATTCAAATCTCAACCTCCCTTTTTCAAATTCACATCACTTCCTCTCCTATTCTCTATTGTTACTCAAAAAATTGCGATATATAGATTTTGATCATTTTTATGGTTTGAAGGATCATATTGTCCGACAACGAAGGAAACACTCGACCGTATGGATGTCCTTTGCGAGTTCTACGGCCCCGTGGTGATCGAAAACACTTAGGACCCTGCAAGTGGGTTGAGAGCTTGTTCTACCAATCCTTCTCAGGCATCCCGAGGTTCGGTACCGTCCAACCCATAGGTTGTGGTGCAGCCCATCCCAAATAGCTCTAGTATTTCAACGATCTCCAAGTTTAATTATCGTGCTTAAGTAATCAATAAAACATGTAATCTCGCCTTGAGATTTATAATAGTAGTAGTATTTCTCTTTTTTGGCTATTCAAAAATTAGATAAGTTAGTTATTACTGTTGTATCAGTCCACCTTTTAGAGCATCTACCATGGTTTGAGCATGTGTAGTTGTTTGAAGCCATTATTTGAGTTTCTCTGTACTCCAAACAACTACCTCCTACAACTACTTCTACAATAGTAAACAATCAGTAGGCTCAAGTGTAGTTGTTTAAGCTTGCATCTACAGAGGATTAGAATGGGCGTGCCACGTGTCGGCTCGACGTTGGCCCGCCGAA
>JAYMTN010001266.1:0-13285 GCA_036897425.1 Erodium trifolium
TGTTGATGATATCCACTTATAGTTCCCAACATCATCTACCTTATATTCCCCACCGTAAGTAGCATGGATCACTGTAGTCATTCCCTGTAACAATTACAAACTTCCTACAATTAACTCAATTCAATTAACCATATGCACACAATATTTTACCTAACAATGTATTCAATCCAATAGATTTTCAAATCAGGTATCTGGCCGATCGGCTAAGATTTGGTCAATTATAAGTCGATCGGCCAATCAGGAGGATCGACTCAAAAGCGCTATCGTTTTTGACTCAATCCGCGATGGAGTAAAATTGACCGATCGGCCAACCTCGCGGATTGAGTCAAAAACCGTCGCCGATCGGCCTAACTGGTTCGCTCAAACCAGCTCATCCATCTACCTCATACCCTCCAATCCTTCTCTTTTCTCTTCATACACTAATTTTCTACTCAACTCATCTATTGTTTCTGCTGCAATATCGCTCAAACCAACTGATCTATTGTTTTTGTTCAACTCAAATCAATCATATAACCTATAATGGAAATTAAAACTTGAGGAGTTTACTTACTGGTCTGGTCTGACTGCTCGAGTAGGAGGAATGAATGGTCGTAAATGTGGTCGCCGGCGCTCGGGACGGTGGTGGACGGCGCGCTCAATATTGGGGAGGAAGAATTTTCAGCTCGTTCAATGTCGGGTCTCAAACAAATGGGAGGAAGGGTTGTTTTGCAAATGAAGAACTATTGGGGTTGGGGTTGATTTGCGAATAAAGAAAACTTTAGTCTGTTTTTGCAATTATTTCAAAGGGTAGAAGAGGGATAACGAAACTTTCATTAAAGATGTGCTCTTTTTCAAAGGAAATCTTCAGAGGAGGTTTTTTTCAAAGACAACCTTCTCATAAGCCCTTTAACTAATTCACCCTTCAAAAGGCCTCTCTTCCCCTCTTCGTTAAATCCCAATTCTGGGTTTGTCCGTTTCCTCTTCGACTATCTCTTCTCCTTCTCATTTCCTCTTCAACTCAACATCTCTAACTCACTTTGACTTCTCTGATTTCATCCACAAATTCACTTTCCTCCTTCCTCCAGAACAATGAGGTGGGGAAGGGTCGAGCTTCCCACCAAACACGGGCCAGAACCAGGAGTCGGTGGTGGCTACGGCGACGGCGAGAGCTGTGCCCCGGGAAAGAGGTGGGGACACACCTGCAACGCCATTAAAGGCGGAAAGTTTCTCTATGTCTTTGGTGGCTACGGCAAAGACGACTGCCAGACCAACCAAGTTCACGTCTTCGACACTGGTGAGTCTGTTTTTTGATATTCTGGTATTTTTTCCCAGATTCTTCGGCCATTCTCTGTATCTTCCTCTCTTATTGTGTATTGTGTGCAATATTGGCCTGGCATTGTTATTTGTGATCCCGTTTGGTACTAGGGTTTGCTTTTCGACCTTGCCTTTAGGGTTTTTCCTGGGTGTCTGCAGAATTTCCTCTTGTGAATGAATCAATTACACCTTGATTTGTTAAAATGTTCATTCGATGCCAGAAATACGTTGCATGAACTCATGCAAACGGATGCGCAGGTGTCAGGGTAGTTCTGATTTTAACACATGGGTATCAATGTCGTTTAGTTTAGCGATTTGTTCTCATTTCCTATAGAAAATTTGTGCATTGTGACTTAGTGTTTGCTAGCTTTTGCTGGATTGAGGAGTTTAACATATGGTTCAAAGTTGAGGTATTATATCGTTGGATGGAGATAACTGCAAATTGCAATAGTATGTAAAGGAGTTCATTGCTGATATGGCGGATTACACTTTTCACCTGGTAGCTCATAACTCTTGGGTAAAACAGAATTATGAAATATTGCAGCTAATTAATTGATGGATGATAACAAGTACATTTAAGTAGAGATGGTCTAGTTTATATTTCCATGTCTCTTAGGGAACACAAATAATACGGAGCATATCTGCATCTGGAAGTCTTCCAAGTTAAACTATTTGAATGTTGTTCATTCTTATATTTTATAATGACCCTCCTTATACCCCACAACACAAGGGTGCAAGGCTTGTCCTTTTAAAATATTTACTCTTGAGTTATGACCTGTTACCTAGTAGCCCACTGTTTGAATCGTTTTTTCTTCATCTTTCATAAATTGGTTTTCCTTTCTCCTTTATAACTGGCCTTTTGGAGCTTGTTTGAAACTGATCTTCGTTTTGTAGTTACTCATTATGTGTTGTCAATTTGCAGTCATGCAGAAATGGAGCCAACCCATGATAGAGGGCGTGCCACCTACTCCAAGGGATAGTCATAGTTGTACCACTGTTGGGGACAACCTATATGTGTTCGGTGGTACAGATGGGATAAACCCTCTTAATGATTTGTATATATTTGATACTTGTGAGTTATCTTTGTCCTCTCTCTCACCATGTTTCTTTACCTGTCACCCTGCTACCCATTTTCTCATTATTCTTAGACACTTCCATTTCAGAACTATAGCATCTTATTGTTGGTGTAATTTACTTGTGAAATTATTATGTTTACATATGCTAATCATTTCATACTGAAACTATCTTCTATAATCTCTTTGTTCTGCATTCCATAAGTTATGTGCATTATTGAATTTTTACATATTTGTACAGCCTCACATACATGGAATTCTCCTAGTTTGAGAGGAGAAGGTCCATCAGCACGAGAGGGGCATAGTGCAGCCGCCGTAGGTAAACGTCTATTTGTGTTCGGTGGTTGTGGAAAATCACCAGATACAAATGATGAAGTGTACTACAATGATCTTTACATACTAAATACAGGTAATATTGTCACATATGGCATGTCCTAAGCTTCGCATGATTTGTGTTACTCTCAATAGCTTTTACTTCATTTATATGCATATTTGAGAAATGGGTATTTGTTGTTCTGAAGGAGGCCCATTGACCTATAAGATAGAGGATATCTATGCTATAGTTAAAACAAAGTTATTAATGTTAATTTGTTAGAGGGTAGAGGGAAAAGATCCTGATAACATATCATCCAACTGCTTTGTTCAAAACCGCATACATGAAAAAGCTTTTTTGGGATAAGGTGGAGGGTGATAGATTAACTCCTTGCGGTTGGCTCAACACTTGACCAATCCTTATGAGAGAATGGAAGATGACTAGAGTTAAGGTATGCGGATAGTTTATTATGCATGTGAAGGTTAGGGATAACATATGGGTGTAACTCCAGTCTCCAGTTATAAGATGACTTATTGGTTTCAATGATGTACTGTAGATACAAATTTAAAGAGCTGTTAAAAGCTGGTTGTAGCGTAGTGACTTAAATATCTGGATGTGAAGAAGATTTTAATCCATCTTTGTTGTACATTCTTCCTTGTAGAGACCCTTGCATGGAAGTGTGCTGCAACATCTGGCACTCCCCCATCTCAACGGGATAGCCATACTTGTTCATCTTGGAATAATAAAATCATTGTGATTGGCGGTGAAGATGGAACAGATTGTTACTTATCTGATGTCCATATACTTGACACAGGTCTCTAATTTTTTTAGTTTCTTTTGTTCACTTGCCTATGTATTCTTAATAAAATTGTACATCTAAACATAGTAGTTAAAGTGCACTTAAGGCCTCAGCTGCTTGAGGCACAAGCAATATGCCTTTAACATGGCGAGCTTACCTAAATGAGACACTAGTTTTTCACTGAGGTTCAATGTGCAAAGAAGGGAACCTCATTGATGTTGATATTTTACTTTTCCTGAGATGGTTCAAGCTGGCACATCATCTCCAAGCTCTGCTTCTTCTCTTTTTCTTTTTTCAAACTGTAGATTTTCTGTAGACCAACTGTCACATTTTTTTACTGCACAGTCAATAATCTGCTGAAAGTTCACATCTCTTTCATCCAAGATGTGCAATTTTGAGTAAGATAACAGTCAGTTCAGAAGAGTTAAAGCTGCTGTTTAAATGTGAAGGACTAAAAATTGAGAAAAAGTTGTGCAGCATTTTACTGCAATTGAAACAAGAAGAACCTGGATATTATGGTCCCTTTTGAATGTTCACTCCTCCACTAAACCTTTATATTGTTAAGAGTTAATTGCTAAAAACTACCTTATGAATTGTCCACATGCAAAAAACTACCTTATGAATTGTCCACATGCGAAAAACTACCTTATGTGTTGTCCATGCTTTTAAACTGCCCTATCTTTTTACCACGGTCGTTTACTGACAAATTTTGGAATAATCTGCTAAAATTTGGGACGTGGACAATACATAAGGATAGTCTTCGCACGTAGAAAATACATAAGGGTAGTCTTGGCACGTATACAATACATAAGGGTAGTAATTTCTTTGAAAAAACTAACAGACAACTGTGGTTAGAAGATAGGGTAGTTTAGAAGCATGGGCAATACATAAGGTAGTTTTTCGCACGTGGATAATTCATAAGGTAGTTTTTAACAATCAACCCTATTTTTAATCGTGTACAAGATCGTTTTTTCTCTTCACAAATATAGTAGTCATTTGCGAAGTCCAAAATCGTATTTCACATTTATTTAATGAGTCTGCATTTTGCTATGACATGTGTGCATATACTATATCCAGAACTGGCTAGTGACTGTCCATTCACTTGTTAGCTAACACATACCACAGAAAATGTCACAATCAGTTTGAATTGTTAGGTTAAATTCATTTTCCATTATGATTTGTATCACAATTTGAACATTATTTTTTGAACTGTTAGGGTTTTGACTTTAATGAGGTGGTGGTGGATCTAAACCCCATAGAACCCTGTGTCTAACCTTGCCTGGTAAATAGGATTAAAGTCATTGCTTTGGGCATGAGGATATGTATGTGATTGTTATTGCTGTTGTTTTGTTCATCAGATACTCTAGTGTGGAAGCAGTTGACCACTTCAGGCCAGATATTGCCTCCACGGGCTGGCCATTCAACTGTTGCTTTTGGCAAGGTCTTGTTTGTCTTTGGGGGATTTACTGATTCTCAGAATCTCTACAATGACCTTCATACACTTGATGTTGGTACGTGTTATAAAACTGTCCTTACAGTCTTTGTTCATCTGCATATACATCATGGTAGGAGTAATTTTGCTTAGGAACCTAAGTTAAAAATGTTGAGCGGGTAAGTAGAGAGTTAAGACCCTAAACTCAAGGGGGTGCTTCTTTGATTCACATAGGCTGGATGGCTGTACAGATATGCTGCTTCAAAACTTACTGATCTTTTTTATCTACACCCACTAGTTGAAATTGTCACCAAGTTACATGCAGTCTCATTCTTTTACTGTATGTTATGCCTAAAACTAAAGACACTCTTTTATGCTGCTAGTGGCCATCTTCTGTTGACTTGGATGTGTGATACTTTTGATATTGTTACTCCCTTTGTTTCTTGTAGATTATTCTGTATTAAAAAAAAGGGAATTGCTGAAAAGTGCCCTCAAGAATTGGTCATGGACGGAAAACAGCCCTTTGAAAAAAAGCGTGCTATGCACTGCACTATGAATTGGCCACTGTTCTCCGCTAGTAAAAATAATAGAAATTCGATGAAGGCCTTATGAATTAACCATGTGCGGAAATGTGGAAAATTCATAAGGCCTTTATGGGAAATGTGGTTGACTGAAATTGAATTTCCGTTAGTTTTTACTGATGGAGAACCGGGCCCAATTCATAGTGCAATGCATAGCACGTTGTTTGCAAAGGGCTGTTATCCGTCTGTGACCAATTCATGAGGGAACTTTTCAGCAATTGCCCCTATTAAGTAATTAGTCTTCGTGTTGTGTTCTTGGTGGTATTTTTCTTTTCCTGTATAATTTAATAGTAAGTAACAATTAATTCGAACACAATTTAGGGAAAAATAGATGCATATAAGTTTATAGTTGATGAGGAGATGGATTTCCCTGCTTCATTTCTTCCTCAGCTACTTGAGCAAATATTTTGATGCCTGATACTTGTTTGTGTTTTGTGGTTCCATTAGATTATACTGGATGTTGTTTGTACAATAATAACAATAGACCAAATTTTCACTGCCATGTGGACTCTTGTCAGTTTCCATGCATATATATGCTCTCATATTCCAACCGCCATGCACTGCTATCTGTGCAGCTAGAGGGTGCTTTAAGGTGTAATATCGACAAAATTGTCTTAAAGGCAATTCTTGCTTGTAAAAGTAATGCATGATTGATATCCTATGAGTTTTTTTGGACCCAAGCAAAGGTACATCATACCAGGCTGCAATCATAGGATGCTTTGATGTGGTACCCTGTATCTATTATTGTGGATCAGTTTGGTTTTAAGGAAGTTTTCATTATATTGAAACATAAAAATTGCAGGTTTGTCAGCTCGAGCATCAGCTCTTTGGTCACTTTTTCCCAGCATCTTCAGAGGACATTTCAAGTTTAGCTCCATTGGTAGATCCTCTGTAAGTGCTTTAGCTTGTTGTTTTTACCACTCTTTTGTTTTCCATATTCTGAATTAATTCTTTCGAGGTTATTATGTAAAAATCAGCTAATAGATCTTGCTAGTAACAGAGATGTTCTGCTGGGGTTATAATTCCAATAAGTTAGGCACTGCTCTTTTCATGAAATCTTGGCAAACTAGACTGTAGCTGTCTTCACTTTTAATCAGTGTTGTAAAAAAACGCCCGGGCGCCAAAATCCACCACAGAGTTCCAATTTGTCCGACTCGGGCGAATAAATCACCGATCGGCGACTTCTCAGCGTGGTGCTTGCGGCCTAGAAGTTCCGCCATCTCTTTTTTTCTTCTTCATTGTTTCTGTAAGCTTCGCCGTGGTCTCAGCAAGTCAGCTTAGAAGAGAGGGAGGGGCGTGGATTAGGGTTAGATTAGAGACAGAATCAGAGAGGAAGTGAATGAAATTGGAAATAGAGGGGGGGGGGGGGGGGGGGAGGGGTGAGGGGGTAGTGTGGTAATAGATGAGGGAGACAGGGACTAGGTAGGGTTAGATAGACTTGGGATGGGCTTAGGATTGGGATTGGGCACGGGGTTATATATTAATAAATAGATTTATTGCCTTGGGTAGCATAGGCAGATTCATGGGTATTTAACAATTTGTATTAATATTTTTTTCTTATCTATATGTACTTATCAATAATAAAAATACAAATCCAATTAATCCCTGACTAGCGCCTAGGGGTCCTCGCCGCCCGACTAGCACTTAGCGTTTTTTACTACCTTGCTTTTAATCTCTTAACCTCCTCTTCGTTGTTTTGGCTTACATATTTTTGTACCTTCTTGGACAAAGTCTGTGTGTGTGGTATCTTGGTTCGTGAGTTTTATGATAGGATCCATGTGTACAAGTACAACCCCAACATTGTTGGGGAATGGCTGGGTTGTTGTTGCGGCTTTCGTATTGGATCCATCAAAGTATGAAATGGCTAATAAACAAATATGAAGCCATCAAAGTGCATTACTACCTTCGTTTAAATTTAAACTTCTTCATTTGAGTTTCATCATCTGGCCGTTGGTGATTATTATTAATGTCATATTATCTTCACAGGTCTACTTACTTGTATGATACACTACGGCCCAGACTTATTCATGAAACAAATGTTGATTTTCTATGTGAACTTGTTGACATCCTGAAAGTCGAAATCTTGGGGGAACAGCTCAGTAGGCGGAGTGAGTCATTAGCTGGACTTCACCCTACATTACAAAGAATTCTAGCAGATGCTCATGAGAGACTAACCTTCCGTGCCCGGACACAAATTCGTGATGAGGTGTGTTCAATGGAATTTCTTGTTGGTTTTTGTCTACTATATTTTTATCCATACTGGTCCTTCCCTTTCTTTAAGACCACAGTTATTTATTATCGCTGAGTTTTAAAAGTTTGATTGTCTAACCTGAAATTGCTTGCTTAAGGACTAATTATACAGTTTCGTTTATCCATATTAATATTGTACTTAATATGTGGACCAAAAAAATATTGTACTTAATATGACAACTGAGACACCTCATGTACTTAATATTTATGTATTTTTAATTTTTAAAGGGATAGAGTTTTAGACCCATGATGCTCTCTTGTAGGTACTAAAGTGATATATTTATGTATTTGTAATTTGTAAAGGGATAGAGTTTTGGAACCATGATGCTCTCATGTAGGTACTAGAGTGATGGCCATGTTGACCTCAGTGAGACAATTCTTCTGTGTATTGTTTTATTTTATCAGCGATTTTAGCTATAAAAAAAACCATCTCTTTTAAGAGCAAAGAGACGGGCAACGGAATCTACACGAGACCAACCTTAAACCCATCTCTTTTCTTCTGTGTATTGTAGGTTTACATTGTTCAAACTAATTTCTGGTTAAATGGTCTAAAATGCTCAAGGGCTTGAAATAAGTATCTTACCCTATGATCTTCATAGGCAAATTTTGCCAAAGTCGTGAAGAGCTTGCATAAGTAGATCTTATTAGCTTTACCATGATCAATTGCGTATTTTCCCCAGCCATTTTTCCTCTTGAACTAGTATACCTGGCTGTAATTTGTCTGCAGTTATGACATGTGGGGAACTAATAATATGTTGCTTTCACTTAAAGCTGCTCTTTGGTGTTTTTTTTTTTTGTAGATAGCAAATTGCATTCCTTCTGAACAAGACCTGGATTATCCTCGAAAACTGGAGCAAACAGCTCAGACAAAGTCAGAAACTACCACTGTAAGTGGTCTGCTACTACAAGGCTTACCTGTGTTAATACCTATGTTAAGCACACAACAATCTTAATTCTCAAAAATACAAGCAAACAACCATCATTTGTTTTTTTTTTTTCAACTTTCATTCACATCATAGTTTGCATCTCTGAGATAAGTCTTCAATTTAAATCTATGTAGTTCGAATTAAAGGATCTCACTTGTTATCCAATTTTTTTTGCCATTTTAGTTTCATCCAGTCTAACAAGGATTTGGATACTGGTGTGGGGCAGGTTACTAACCGATGTGAGATTTGTCTATTTCTCAAATTTTACTGTGAATGGTGAATACACAATAGACATCCTGTTTTTTCCCATATTTCACTGTACCTGTCCTTTATAAACCAAGTTGTGTTAAATGACATGTTAATTTTGGAATAACTTCCTTTCCAGAATTCATGTAACAAAGAAGCCAAGGGTTGTGGGAGAAGTGGCAGAGACCTCATACAATAAGTATGTGTCGGTTCCAATCCCCACACCAAGTATTCTTGTTGTTAAGGAATTGGCAATTAGGAACTTCTGTTTAACATGCTAGTATTCTTGATAAGTAAGTGTATTGGAATCTAGGCATTGGTAGTTGTCTCACTTCAAATGCTAGTTTCATTATATGGTATGGTGGAATTGGTGATGTAGTTGAAAATAAACACCTGAGACTAACTCTTTCTGTTTTATAATTGTTCATCAATTCTAGGCTGATGAAAACCCCGACGTATTTAAAACTTGGTATCCGCCCCTGGAGAAAACTCTATCTCTTCTTTCGAAGTTATATAATCGTTTGGAACAAGCAGTTTTCACTGGTTTAGCACAGGTATAGAATCATTTAGTCTATAATGAAAATTTCTCCTACAGATATGTGTTGTCATCTTTAGTTGTTGTTTTTTCTATTTCCTCGCAGGAAGCTGTAGAAGTTTGCTCCATATCTATCCAGGTGAGTCTGCTGAACGAAGTTTTTCTGCTCTGTATAATGCAATAACTGGACGCTCTTTGGCCATTAACGGGATATTTGAATACCTCAATTTGTAGGATATCATGATCTATATAAGTCAAGCCACTAGTTACACGGCCTGTTAAAGCACGTGTCACTAGACAACCACATTGGTGTTCTGCAGTTTCTTATTGCTTGGTTTTTTAATCAGAGCTCCTTTATCTCCATGCAGAAAGCAAGCAAACTCATTGCAAAGAAATCATCTGCAATGGATGGCCAGCTCTTTCTTATAAAGCATCTTCTTATCTTGAGGGAGCAGGTTATATTGGTTGTTTCTCCTTTGATTACTTGGTGGATACCTTCTACCTTGTATTAAATACTTCAAATGCAATGTTTTTTCCCTTTCAGATTGCACCATTTGATATAGAATTTTCCGTCACTCACAAAGAACTTGATTTCTCACATCTACTGGTTAGTACTATATCCAAGCTCTCCTTTGTACATTATCTGATACTTTATTTTTCTCCCACGTCTCATTTCAAAAGGATTCCATGTCCATGGGTAATGTATAGAAATAGAAATTTATGATTCCTGTTTATTTTATGGACTGAAACAGACGGCTCGATGCCAGAGATTCCTGTATTTCTGTTCAGAGTAATTATATTTTTAGCTTGTAAAACTGAAATATTAGGGGTACACAAGGCTGAATTTTTAGGTCTACTGTGGAGAGAAAGCGTTTGGAATTGAATTCAAAGACTTTTTGCTCGCAAGTTTGTAACTTTTATTTGAACTTTGTATTTGGGATGACACTTGGACTTGTATCGGGAATAAAAAAAAGCCTTAAATAATAACCTTGCCTTACCTATCCCGTGCCTTAGATGTGCCTTCCTGTGTCATATGCATCCACGGATATTGTGGAAAAAGTCACAGCACTGCCAACACTAACCATATATTCCTGCTAAGTCTGATAGGAAGAAAGTCTTGATGTTTGATGTCATTGTCAGGAACATCTGAGGCGGATTCTTAGAGGTCAAGTCTCACTATTTGATTGGTCAAGATCGTCTTCTTTGGCGAAGACCCTATCACCCCGAGTTTTGGAAAGTCAACTGGATGCCAAAAAGGTCCCTTACTATTTATTCTCTTATTTAATTTGTTTCCTTTTACCGTGCATGATGCTTTTATCATTGTTGAATTGTGCATAATTTATAATATAATAAATTAGAAAATGTTCCTGATTTATTTATTTTGTTCACTGATTTTTAATTTGTAAAAAGAACAAAAGATTTAATGATTAGTGATAATAAGCATCATCTGTACAGACCTTTCTTCACAATATATTTTAGTAATGAATTGTTAATATTCTTTGCTTAGTTGAGAATGACTTTACCAGTTTTAAATTAAAAGAACTATAACAGAGAGAGTCAACAAGTGTGTGGTACACCTGGGTGCTGGAAGTTTCTGGCTGCAACTGATGACGAAAAGCAAAATACTACGAGATTTTGGGCTCGTGTTAGCATGAACATGGTTTAAAAAAAACGCTTGGGGCATACGCCTGGAGGTGAGGCGGTAACAATGGAGCCTCGAGGCTGGGCCTTACAGGATAGAACCCATGAGGCTTACGCCTCAGTTTTGGGGTGCTTTTTTGGGTTGTTTAAGTGTTTTTTGGGCTTTGTCAAATATTGAATTGAGCTTTGTAAAAACGAAAGATATGGGGGTAAAAGTAAAAGATGTAAATATCTATAAAAAAATATCTGCTAATGAACAACAAATCAAAGCCGGGGAGAGTTGTGTTTTGCTTCTTTGATTGTAGTGTAGAAAAACATAAATTGATCTTGCCTGATTTAAGTTCTAGATTGCACATTAGCATCAAGTTTGGCTGAACTTGATCATTGGTGTTCAGTTCATCGTTTAGTGAAAATTTATGTGTATAGTGTATAAGACCAAGTCGTTTAGAAAAGGTTTATTATTTGTAAAGACTTATAATAAAATGTATGTATTATTATGATTTTGTCTGCAAATTTAGATATCAGCTTTTAAAACTAAACATTTTTGCTCATGTTAAACTGTTAATTGTTAAATATGTCTTTACTATGAAATTATGTGTTGTTTGAACTAGATCATATGGCATTTTATGAATTTATTAGTTTTGTTATTGAGGTTATGCCTCAGTTCGCCTCAAGGCTTACACATTTCTGCCTATAAAAACCTTGAGCATGATAGCAGATATCAGTGAAGCAACACTCTGCTAATCTTAAAAGAAATATAAGCTGTGATAGAGCTGTAATAAAATATTATTTTATTTATGATTCATATAGTTCTTTATTTAAAATTAGCTCAACAGTGATAATGCAATCACCATTGACTCAACCAGTGACCTCATGTTTATTCCATGAAGTCTGCCACTTCTCCAAGAACCCTCAGTTGAGTAACATGAAATATAACTACTGTTTATGTGCATGTTTCATTCATGTTCGAATTTTAACTGTGACACTGTCCGCGTACGCTCTAGTATTATTATTGATAGTCATCTGGATTGACAATTTTTTGAAGCAAAAGTTTGTTCATATATATGGTAAATTCTTCTAAGAATCACCTCATCAGTATGTGATATTATATTCCATTCATGTATAACAACTAGAAGCACAAAATACACCGACTCACAATAATTTACTTGCAGGATCTTGAGAAAAGTCTAAAAGCCACATGTGAAGAGTTCATCATGTCAGTTACTAAGCTAGTTGTAGATCCCATGCTTTCCTTTGTGACCAAGGTTTGTCTCTGCACATCCCATCTATAAATTATTGTTCTGCCATATTTCTGGATCTGACTGGATGATTAGTACATAGAAGTAGCAGGTTAATCTGATAGCAAGAAGTCACTAATAACTTGGATATGATTGCAGTCCTATAATTGTTCCTCTCTATGACATTCAAAACATCAATGGTTATCCTAAATCAACTGGCCAGCATTATAAGAACCCTGTGGAAGAACACCTGAAACTGATCAATTATTAAAAATATTTATAATTCTACAGTAACAATGAACTGATTGCCAGACATTTAACTGTTCTGGATTTGTAGTAGCAATTTTTTCATTATGCAATCTATTTACCTGCCTATAAAGCTTCTGGGTTGCTTTTGTAGGTAACAGCTGTGAAAGTTGCATTATCATCTAGCAGTCAGAATCAGAAGCTCGATTCAGTTATGGCCAGGCCAATTAAGGATCAAGCTTTTGCCTCTCCGGATAAGGTGGCTGAAATTATTCAAAAGGTACACTGTGTAATAGCTTTTTTGCTGAGCCATTAGAAAATTTTATGAAGATTCCCTGCTTGAATGAGCTTACTTAGTGAGTAGAAAAATAAGAAAGCAGACTTTGATGGGTCGTGGCAATTTGAAAAACTGACATGTGTGTTCTAGAATAGGACAACTATTGAAGCAAACTTCTAGAAGAGAGATCTGAGAAACTCAGAAACCCTTCAGTATGATGAAATGGCCCTGTGAATGGGAGCTGTGTGGTAATTGGATAGAAGAATCATACTACTACTAAGATTTGAATTTGAAATAGAAGGTACCAAAACAATTTTAACTATGTTCCATTGCCAAGGTCTACTGGTGTTATAAGAATAAATTGGGTTGCAAATCTAGCTAGTTTTGGTTGGGACCTGCCACTGCTAATATATGAGGATTTCCAGCCGAGACGCA
>JAYMTN010001267.1:0-13284 GCA_036897425.1 Erodium trifolium
ATTGCTTTCTTGCTCTTTTCTTCTTCCTCCTTTGAACTTTCCAATTCGTTTATGAGCTTGTTTTTCTCTTCTAATAGGCTTTGAACGCTGGAAGCTGCAAGCTTCTCATTGTTTAAGGCCTGAGCTTTCTCTTCTTTCACACTTTCGAGCTCAGACTTCAAAGACTCGATAGTTGCTGCCATTTCTTTAGCTTCCTCATTGGACTTATCAACATGCCTTTCTGCTTCCTCAAGCTCCCCTCTCTGTCTCCCAATAGTCATTTCCAGCAAGCCCACTTTCTCTTTAAGAGAAGCAATTTCAGATTCTGCATCATGCAATAGATCGTGATTTCCTTCTAGTTGCTTCATGACCGATTCCAAAGATTCTGAAGCACATCTCTCCAATTTATTAGCTTCCTCCATTTGAATTTCTAACTCTTGGACCTTTGTTTTCCACTCTTCCATATAATTCCGGGCATAAGACTCAGCCATTTTAGCTGCTTCAAGTTCAACATTAAGCTGTTCAATGGCAGCCTCCTTCTCCTCAAGCTCCTCTTCAAAACTTATTGATTTCTCGATTTCTTGTTTCAGAGAAGCCTCTTTTTCCATCAGCTTCTCCTCGAGAAGTTTTGATTTCTCGAGCTCTTGTTTCAGATAAGCCTCCTTCTCCGCCAGCTTGTCCTCGAGAATTTTTGCATTCTCAAGTTCTTGTTTCAAAGAAGACTCCTTCTCAACCAGCTTCTCCTCGAGCCCTGTTGCTTTCTCAAGTTCTTGTTGCAGAGAAATCTCCATCTCCTCCAGCTTCTCTTCAAGACTTTTTGCTTTCTCAAGTTCTTGTTTCAGAGAAGCCTCCTTCTCCACCAACTTCTCCTCGAAACCTTTTGCTTTCTCAAGCTCTTGTTTTAGAGAATCTATCTCCGATTGAAGCTTCGATACCAACTTGCCATTTTCACTGGACTCTGTTTCAAGCTGTGAATCGAGAATCTCCTTCAGCCGAGTCAACTCAGCCGAAAGAACTTCTACCTTCTCAGCATGAATCTCAGCAATCTTTGTTGCATCATCAGCATGACTCAAAGCCTGGTGCTTTGCATCACTAGTCATAGCCAGTTCTTGCTTCACCCTCTGAAGCTCCTCAGTAGTCGAGAGAAGGGCAGAAACGTCCAATGCATGTTGGCTTCTCACTGCTTCAAGCTCTTTCAGCCTTTCTTCTTCCTTCTGAGACACTTCAATCCCTGACTGCTCCAACTCCAAGGCCCTGAACTTCTCAATCTCATTATCATCTTCAGCCCGCTTCTGAGCCGCCAAAGCCTCTCTCAGCTTCTCATTTGCCTCCTCAGAGGCCCTCTGTGCCACTTTCAACTCATCTATTGCTTGAGCTTTCTCTTTCTCGATCAACGCTATTTGCTCCTTTGCCTTCTTCAAATCTTCCTGAACCACACTCAATCGACTCTGTATCTCCGATCCCTTCACAACCCGTGTTTGAGAATGTACTTCTGATCCCTTAACAAGCCTTGATGGTTTCTGAACATAGCATATAAATAATCAATATAACCAAACTGATTTGTGCTTCACAAGAAATACGAAAAAAAATAGATTTGTTCTTTGAAAATCTGTTTCACTGCAAACAATTAACCAAACAGCATCTTTCTAATCACTATTCTCTATAGTTTATCTTCTTCCATCCAAAAAGTTGCTAGTTCCATTTCTAAATTCCTTGTTAAGACAGCTATGTAACATTTGAAATGGCACCACAAAAAGTACCATAAAATTGGGCAACAGACAAAACTTACATCAGGTGGAGTGGCCAGCTTAGGACTTCTGCGCTCAATGGTAGGCTTGGAGGTAACAGACCGTGGAGATGGATCAACCGAGAGCCGTGAATTTGGCAGGGAAGATGGTGAATCATGGTCTGGTTTTGCAACTCCTCTGGTTACTCTAACTTTAGGAGTTGCTGGTGTACCTTTGCTGTTGGGAGTTTCAGATAAACTAGATCTGTTTCAAGTCCATAGTAGCACAATTACATAAACATATCAAAACCAGTTATGAATACAAGCACAACCATTATGGACCTAACTAAACAAAAATTGAACAAAAAGCTCATCAAGAACACATATAAAGTGAAATAACTAAAATACTTCTGATTTGGGATTCAGTTACAGATCCCAGAAATAAAATTGAAGAGAATGGAACCGGATCTCCAGCCCAAGTGTAAAGCTACAACTTCAACTAAAACCCAATAGTAAAATTGGCTCAAAAACGGAGAAATTCAGTTAGAAAGATAGCAAACAAGGTCAAAAGTAACAGAGCAGATCCAACCCACAGCTAATCATCGAGAAATTAAGAAGTAGATCTCGAATTGAGAACAAAAATCTGAACTTTTCATGACCCAGATGGAAAAATAGACCCAAATCAGATCCATGACAGAGAAGTAAGAAGGCTCACTTGGATTTGGTGGACATGGCTGCAGAGTTTCTCGAGCTGAAATTTTGATGATTTTGGTGTTGAAATTGCTTCTGCTGGTACTGAAGAAGTGAGAGAGAGCTTGAAAATGGGAGCTCCTGCTGCTAATATGCTGACATGTTTGTTGCAGATGCTCTAAATTCTCATTTCTTCATGGAACATGATGAGCAATAAGAATATACAGACCAGAGAAGCGGAAACTATTTGGGTTGGTGTTCTTGTCTCTCGCGAATGGCCACACACAACTTGGAGGTGCTGTTGTGAGAGAGACTGAGTTATGTGAGCTTTTTCCCGAGAGGGAAGTGGAGTGAAAGTGCGAAAATGCCCCTGGTTCTCTTCTTCTGTCAAAGCTCAAAGTTATTGGTTGGTTGTACTGTTGTAGTACCTTTATTTTCTCTAAGGCAACGGCGTATGATTTTTTTTATGAGAGAGAAAGGAATGCTTTGGAAAAAAATAGGGGTGTGAATCTCGAGATGAGAATCACATATCGTCTAATCAAAGTCTAACAAAAATCGAAAACATATAAAGTAAAAGAAAGGTCATTCCGATCCACCCCAACAACCATCAATTCGTCAAATTACCAAGCACAAACCTGTCAGAAAAGACAAGAGTCAACGAGGACCGGGAAACAAAGTGCAGAGCTTTTCAAACATGGTGTGACAAACTTTAGGTGCTCCTAGTCAAAGAAGTAGCTGGAGACTCGACTCACTCGAGAATGCTAAATTGCCGACCGACTGCTCTCAAGCTGGTAAATGACCTCTGTAAAACCCTAATTAGAAGAATGTTCAGCTCAATGATAGCAGATCCAGAAAAAACACGCATGTTACATGTACGACCCTCCTTTTCAGAGCCAATTGTGTTGATAATTTTCTAATGGCTAAAAACTATGTTATGTATTGTCTATCAGTGAAAAACTACCGTATGTATTGTCCATGTCCCTAATTTTAATGAAATATTCTCAATTCCGTAAATAAACACTGTGATTAAAAGATAATGTAGTTTAAAAGTGTGAACAGTACATAATATAATTTTTAGCAATTAACGTTTTTCCTAATTTTACCGTGTAAATGATTTACCAAAAAAACAAATAATTGATGGGATAATGTTCTGTTTCGAATATTTTTAGATCCAAGCTTGTCCCTAGAATTGACTACCTGTTGAATTGGGATCATCCATCTATAGACAATGCAGACAATTCAAAGATGGTGTCACTTTCGGTTGTATCTAAAAAATTGCTTAATTATTTAATTTACCTTGAACATGTTTAGTGAATTCAACCATAAGAGTCCACCCATATGAACCTACCATGCTTTAAAAATTGATTGCTTGTGGGTTTACCTAAAGTTTGCATAATGGTCTTGGCCCTTGGTTTATTACTCACACCTCCCTAACTATGAGACCCTTTATTGGGTTAAACAAGAATGTAAGATGTGGGTCTTTTTAAAATTGATGACATGAAACAACAAATTTAAATGAAGGATCGTGAGTAAATTGACACAGTTCTATAATGGTTTCAACCTTCACATCTATAATTACGATTGTTAAAAAGAAAAATATGTTCATTTTCTTAAAATATTTAAAAAATAAATCACCAAACCAAATCTTACTAATATTTATATTGGTTGATAGTTAAGTTTGAGTGTTAAATGAGTTGACAATTTGGGATTGCTTGAAAAGCAATATTACTAAAAACCCATGTCATAAGAAGTGTAAGTTTCAATCTTTGGTGAGAAAATGAGTTAGCAACCTACCAATTCAACCCCCAACCCCACTTTGTCATTTATGTCACCAAAGTCTCATAATCCAATAAGGCATGTACCTATGATGAAAGGGAAATGATGGGTAGATACATATGTCCAAACATTCACTGAGGACCACCTTTGTTACCAAATTAATACTCAGCATATAAGTGATAAACTTATGTTTTTTGGGGTAATGTATCATAGATCAGATCTTGTGGGTTTGACTCTGATCATTGCAACATGTGTATTACAGGTTTGATGTCATTTGTTAAATTAAGGACATGGTACCAAGCATGTGCCATATCACATCTATCTACTATATATGTATCACATTCATTCATTACTGAGAGTCTAAGAGTAAGTTTCTTAATGGGAATTGAAGAGCATGCATGTGCAACTCATTTCACAAAGGAAATGAAGATAATCATTGTTACACTAAATAAATGCTTGCCAAAATGGTTGTAATTTTGTAATTCTTAATTGGTAAAGAAATAAGGGCAAAATGGTAGTTTGTTGTGCCATTGATTGGCTCCTAATCAGAAACAACCTAGCAAATTCCTCTGACATTGTATGAACTGTGCTGCACATGCTATGTTTCTAGTAATTATACCTCCATTTTCAATCACTCATCTTTCTATTTCTATCTTATCGTTGAGGAAATCAACACTTGTAGTAAGAGAGAGAGGGCCATAACATGCATAGATGATACATAAGAGCAGCTGTAGTGGGAGCGAATTGAAAACGAATTTACGCTATCTATCTGCATCCGACGAATTGCGGGGGGAAATTGGGCTGCCAACATTGTGAGAGGCTGAACGAGTTGACGGGCGAATTAAGTGCTAATAGCCTTGAGTGGGCAAGTCTCACTGTAGATGCTCTAAAACAAGGGCATGGATGATATAATAACATGTCCAAAGTCTGGATCAGAAGATTTAAACAACTGTCATCCACATGGTGGGTTGGGACAGTGGGACTCCCTCTGTATACAGTATATAACATGACAAAATTTGGTAATATTCTCCTCTGAGAGTCAGATACAAATACTATTCTAAAACTGAATGTGCATCACCTGCAAAACTGTTCAGATTCTTTCATGTCCACATAATGTTGCTGGTCTTGTGGCACTGTCAATACAATCCATGCACAGAGCCTAGAGCTAGAGGAGGTGTTTGGTAGCATTTCAGGTTCCACCACCAAAGGTGAAAACAACAGCCAATCATTTATTGAAACAAACATGAGTGTATTTTATTGCACAGCAAAAACATACTCCATATAGTCACTCATTCATCGGAGTTGCTTCTTATGATAGAATCAAACTACATACATCCCCCACAGATGTATTTTATGCCTGTGCAAAGCTTGCGTACTTGGCTCCTAGGAAGAGCCTCTGGATACAGAGTAATGCATTTTTGGTAACCTCGGCGCTCTCATGGTTCATCAGTCTCATCACTCGCTCCTTGGCCCTAAGGTCATTCACTATGACCCGCCCTGCTGGATGGTGCTGCACGAACTGAGATAGATCAAAGCAAGCTACAGCAAGTGCTCTTGGATCGCTTGATGTATCCAGAACCGTGATAAGGACCCTTAAAATCTGCTACAACCAAATCATGTTAGTTACGTACAGGGACGAAGGCCACAAAAAGAGGTGAATTTATACCTGGAAATCGTTCTCTTCAAAGCATGTGATATTGTCACGCCAGAACATAGCATCTTTGTGCACAGGAGTCCAGTCAAGATGGCCAAGGAGGACTTCTTGCTTGTACTTGTCAAAAGAGCTCAATTTCTTAATGTTGACCTTCAGCCCTTCCTCCAGGTAATTTAGAGCCTCCAAAAGGTCCTATGGTCAAATTCAGAGTAGAGTAGAAATCAAATAACTATAAGACCACAAGCAAAACGATAAATGTCCTTCAAATATTAAACTCAGTTCTGCTCAAGCAACATTTACATTGAGGGCTACACAAATTTACAACTCTGCACCTGACTGGGGCCAAGACCGAGGTTGAGAGCATTTAATACAAAAAATTCCTATCACATCCATACTTAAGTTTATGCTATCTTTTTGTTTGCGATAATCATCATAGGCTTGCAGTAATTTAAAGAACATTTTGTAAAACCATCAGTTTCCAATAAATCAAGGTTTCCCACTTCATGATCCACTCTCCTGCTCATTCTATAAGGATTTGATGACTACAAAGTTTATAATAAGTTAACTTTGAGAGAAGGCACTAGTAATTATACTATCTTACTTCATCACTCCAAGCCTGTGATTTCAGGTTTTGAACAATTTGCAGCAGTCCAAGATCTATCATCTGAGCACCAAATGTCCCCTTGGAGAGCAAGTTCTTAAAGGTCAAGACAACAACCCTGACAACCTAGCGCAAAGAAGAACACCCGAGTAATTAGCATAGATCCTTCAATTGAGTAAGAGGATAAATTATCAGATGTGACAATATACACTTAACTAACCATATGCTAGTCAAATTAAGAACATTATACAATCATGTAAAACAATTTAGCACAGTTGCATGTATGCACAGTCTGCTTATGTACACCTCAATTTGCAGTGGTAATACAGTCTTACTGAAGTAGGCGTTTGCAACAGAACTTGATGAAATAATTATAGCCTCAACATGCAAAAGACAATATCTTACCTTCTCCTTTGTGGAACTCTTCACAACTTCTATAAGCCGCGGCAAAGTTCTTGAAGTAGCCAGGTACTCAATTGCAGGTTCATAGTAAGATAAGAGCCAAACACAGAGACATGTTTCATAAAGGAGCTGTTACAAAGAGTATTACAATTCTGTATTTAGGGCTGAGAAGAATTTACTATCATATGATAACTCAGCTTGCTAATTATGTGTGCATAAGTGGCAGCACACAAAAGCCATCAATTTTAACGATATTTACCTGCATAGACTGCTGGGTGGATGCCGGAGAAATATAAGGAATAATTAACTTCACCCCGTCTACTTGAACAAAAGAAGATCTGACTACAGGCTCTTTAAGTGAAGTTGCAAGGCAGCTGATAGCAACTGGGGTGCTACGGTTTGGATGGGAAGGTTTCTTCAGCTGCACATGACATAGCGAGCCGGTCATTTACTATTATGTACCAAGCCAATGTTAAGCTAATATTTAAAGTTGAAAAGGTGGAGCCTCATCAGAACAAAAATAAAATGGGTCCAACCAAAGTAATCTTTTCAGTTGCACTGCCATTGATCGAAAAGGATTGAGAAGCATAAATGTGTAGAGAGAGATGGTACAGGGGAAAAAGGATGATTACAAGTGCATATTTATCTAAGTGAAGTCCATCCAGTTTTACAGTAATAATCTTTTTTCTCCAACCCAGTTATGGACATTGCTCAAGTAAAAATTCAAAGGAAGATATAAGATATAACTGTACAAACCTGTGTACAAAGCCATTCTACCAATCCTTTCAACACGTCGTCGATAGAAGTGGATGTTTTCTTTGAATTTGAGGCTTCCCCATTAGCAACCACACCATCCTGATTTTTCGGCCTGACGCTTCAGTTAGAAGAAAATTTGGACGGTTACAAAAAATTAAGTAGTGGAGTATCATTTTTCACCACATAACTTAGCATATAACCATTTGGGTGGCCTGATATATTCCAATTACCTTATGATCAGAGCAAGTATCTTGCAGCTCTTCTCTTGTATGAACCAATTACCTTTCCAGAGCAATCTGAAATAGGGTAAAGTAACAGATAGTTTTAATCAATTGTACACTAAAGGAAATCAAATACAAACAACCTGATAAAAGCATTATGGTATATAGTCACATTTTAATTTTTATATAGGAAGAGCAAGCGCTTTCTATCAGCAACAGAGCAAAGAAGGTTCAACTCAATTCACATGTAGCACAAAGTGAAACTCGGAAGATGAATTGATACTTAACTTAAGAAGGGCTCATAAGTATATTCACTGGCAAGAGATTTATCATGAAACAATTTGGCTCTATTCGGGTTTGCTGCAAAAGGAAGATGAAAATAAGTTGATTTGCTCAAGTTTCATACTGCAATTAACAAGGATCAAAATCTTTTAACTTACTTGAAAGCATTTCATCAATTAAAGCCAACACATATTCCACAGTATCTTCCTTAAATATGTCATGCAGAATGTGAACAAACACTTTGACATAAGCTGGGCCGTCCTATCAAAATAATATAAACCATCATTATAGTCATATTTACGAGGTCCATGATCAGAATTCGATTTCAGAAGAGTTTTGCACAAAATTCTAGTTAAGCACTTAGCAATTATCCACCTCCTGCACATAGCAATGAATGCATATATGGTATACTTTACATAAAAGCCAAATAGAGAGATCTTAAGAACTTGTTCGGAAAAAAAGGGTGAAACAAGGCCATTACGAAATGAAATAAAAAAAACCAATGAAACATACCTCATCCAGTAACTGTGCTCGTTGTGACTCAGTTTTCTTATCATAACGCCGTAAGAGCTGAAGGCTCGTTCCTGTGATCAGCTTAGTCGTCATGTATGTCTCCCATGGTATGTCCCTTTTCAGAACCTAAAAGAGAAATTCAAAAGTCATTCGAAAGAGGACCAATAATGCACTGCAATTACCTAAGCCTCATCTCTGCATCTACAACTTTCAACTCAGAGAAACAAATTATGCCGGAGCAACCATGGGTAAAATCTACACCTAAAATTGAAGCAGTGCAATATCCGAACAAATTTTCAGGTTTAAGATATCATGTGGAAATCTAACAATCCTTTCATTTGCTACATCTTATAATTGGCCACACAGAGCCTTGCTAACTTCAATTATCAACTAAAACATTCAAAATAATAATATAAATCACAATCAACCTTCAGCGTGCAATTGGGTTAGCAGAATCAAATAGAAAATTAAGC
Source organism: Erodium trifolium (assembly GCA_036897425.1). NCBI lineage: Eukaryota > Viridiplantae > Streptophyta > Magnoliopsida > Geraniales > Geraniaceae > Erodium > Erodium trifolium. The sequence continues at coordinate 9,074 of JAYMTN010001267.1, forward strand.
TAACAACAATAGAAACTCAAAACCATTAGATCACAAACCTGTTCAGTGCCAAGCTCGGCTTGGTCCATTCTCATCAGAACCTCTGAAAAACAAACACCAATCCAGATTCTTATCAAAAGGGGAAAACGGATCAGAAAAATCAGATCAAAACCCAGTACGAATTCACCGAAAAATGGAGCGATCAGTGCACGAATAGGGCACCGAAATGAAGAAAAAAAAAACGAATCGCAAACTACAAATTAAACTCAAATTTCCAGCAATTGCAGCGAAAAATCTGTAGAGCTGGTCTGTTTCAAAGATCAAAGGGATCTGGAGAGCGGAAATGCGATTGAAATTCGTGAAAACGAAGCAGAGATTCGCAGACTGTGAGTTTAATCACGTACCTGATCTACTCTGATGCAGTGAATTTGCGCGCTCTCTCGCTCTGGCTCTGTGTTGCTACTTCTGCGATTATTTTATCGTTATGTCATTGATTGCTTATAATTTACACACAAACGGTTTAGATACACGTGCACCACGAGATCGTAGGTGGGTTGTTTTGATACTGGGCTTTTCGATGTTGGGCACACGGGCTCGGCCCATAAGTATTATCCGCCGCCTATATAGAGAATTAGTGGTACAAATTGTATTTTTTTTTGTCCAAAAATAGGTGCTAATTCTATCCGTATCCGTTCTACCGCCATTGATGTCTGGTGCGGCTCGAGCTCAAGTTGGGGACGGAAGAGAAGAGTTACGTTGATGTCTTCTCCACCATCCATCTCCCATTTCACCATAGCTCTTCTCCTTTAAATCTCACCCGCAACATTACATTACCAGATCGACACCCACTCATCGATCTATCTCCTCTAGAAAACGCCACGGCCATGTCTCTCTCTCCTTCTCCTCCTCTGTTGCCTCCTAGTTTCTCTCTCCATGTTCGCTCCTTTCTATTTCGCCATTCGAAACCTGGAGGTCGACGATCCATGACTGTTGTTGGGAATCTCAGGGTCGTTCAGAGGTCGGGGGTTCCTTCTATGTCCAGAATTAGAGGTGGGTTTGCGAGGTCATGTTGTTTCTGTGGATTTGGAGATGAGGTGGGTGGAGAAGATAGTGAAGAGGAGGATGAATTTGATGAAATGGGCACTAGTGGGTCGGGTTTTATGTTGCCTGACAGATGGGCTGTTCTGGGTCTTGGCCAAGCCATGGTAATTTTTATTCTGAACTCTCTCTTCCTCAGCATACATGTTCCATTTATGTTAAATTACATGTTTTGTTTCATACATGATGTGTGAATTGATGAGCTTGTTCATGCATTTTGTTGTTTGGGATGGAATGTAGATGATTGGAAGTCATTTGGACTTGGCTGCTTTGTTTGATTGATGATGTTTAAGTCTTGTGTGCATGTTGCTTTGATTTGGTTTCAATCAGAGATAGAAAGTTGATTTGGCTATTTCTGTTGGGGTGATCTCTAGGTAGACTTTTCTGGTGTTGTGAGTGATGAGTTTCTAGAGAAATTGGGATTAGAGAAGGGGACAAGGAAGCTTGTGAACCATGAAGAGAGAGGTCGAGTTTTGCGGGCTATGGACGGTTGCAGCTACAAGGCTGCTGCTGGAGGCTCTCTTTCCAACAGCCTGGTGGCTCTTGCAAGGCTCGGCAGTAGGTCCATTGGAGGCCCTTCCTTGAATGTCGCCATGGCAGGAAGTGTTGGTAGTGATCCACTCGGTGGCTTCTACCGGTGAGGCTCTATCTGAACTACACTTTCCGATCCCGTACTTTCTCAACTTTACTTCTGTTAAGAGGATCACATGTATAATATCAGTGCCCTCTCCGAGATTGAGCTTATTGAGGGGTAACTTCATTAACACACACACACACCCTTGACCTTCCTAACATACACATTGTAGAGGTGAGGCATTATAGTCACACACTGTCACCTTTCGTTTATCATCAAAAACACCCAAATTTGGATCATTTTGTCACGAAAAACCACTGATAAATGAGAAAGGTGACATTGTATTCCTGATAAAACCTTCAACTTCTCTGTGTAAATCTGTGTTTTTTTTTTACTAATACGAAAGGTGACAGTATGTTACTGATAATCCCTCCCTCAACTTTAGGGGTGTTTTTGATAGCGAAAGGCCAAGGTGGGTATGTAAATAGCGTTTTCCCTATTGAATAACTGATAATATCAACTATGTTTGGTAGCATTTACCTGTTTATATATACACTAGATGTACGATGTTAAAAAGTTAAGGAGTTGAGATGTCGTTATGTGTGTATCTTCTGTGCCAAATAGGTTATTTCTGATAATGACATGTATGATCGGAGCTATAAGTTTCCAGCAAGCTAGCTGCAGACTATGTTCCATTCCTCCTTGTACCCTAATACTACGGGTCTTATTGTTTTAGCATTATGCTACTTCCATGTATTCTTTGTTAACAACCTTAGGTTTCTGATACGATGATGCCTATAATTAACTATATGCTCATTACCATGTTTCGTAGGGCAAAGTTAGGTCGCGCTAATGTGCATTTTTTGTCCGCACCTGTCAATGATGGGACAACAGGGACAGTGATTGTTCTCACAACTCCAGATGCTCAGCGCACAATGCTTGCATATCAGGTAAAATGGCTGTTTTGAATGATTAACATATTCATTTTTGTTGCTGCCACTTTACAAGTTGGATAACGGTGAGACTGCAATAATGCTTAATGTTAAGTTGCCCACTTGGATTGGCCTGGTGGTCAGAGGGCTCTCTCATCTCCTTGAGGTGAGAGGTTCGAACTCTAGTGGATATATCAGCATCTCAAAAGTCGAAGTTCGCCACAAAAGAACGTACTCTCCCATATCAAACACCTATTTTCACAGCCCGATTTTGTTTTGTTTTCATCATTTTCACCCGGGAAGAAAGCAATTGTTAGCAGTCCGTGAGACAAATTTGATGTGAACCAACTGTATTTATCTAATCTTGTTTTATTATTTCAGGGCACGTCTTCCACGGTGAGTTATGACCCATGCTTGGCTAACTTAGTTGCCAAGACAAGCATACTTGTTGTTGAAGGTTATTTATTTGAATTACCCGATACAATTAAAGCAATCACCAAAGCTTGTGAGGAAGCCCGCAGGAACGGTGCACTGGTTGCCATCACAGCATCAGACGTTTCCTGTATTGGGAGATATTACGATGATTTCTGGGAAATCATAGAGAACTATGCAGATGTAGTGTTTGCAAATAGCGACGAAGCAAGAGCTTTCTGTAACTTCTCTTCCAAGGAAAGTCCTGTTTCAGCTACAAGATACCTGAGCCATTTTGTCCCTCTAGTCTCGGTCACTGACGGGCCTCGAGGCTCCTACATTGGCGTGAAAGGAGAAGCTGTATACATTCCGGCTTCACCATGTGTCCCGGTTGATACCTGCGGTGCTGGGGATGCGTATGCATCTGGTATTTTGTACGGTATTATACGTGGGGTCTCTGATTTGAAAGGAATGGGTACATTAGCATCTAGGGTCGCAGCCACAGTTGTAGGGCAGCAGGGAACGAGGCTGAGGGTTCAAGATGCAGTTAAGTTGGCCGAGTCCTTCGCCTTCCTTCTTGACAGTTCAAGTCATGATGTCAGTTCAGACCACATTTCGAGCTCCTGATCTGGTATCATAGGCTATTTAGTAAGGAAAACAGCATTTACGTATCCACTTTGACTTTTAACCATCTATAAAGGCCATTGGGTATCGATAACCAATGTCATCTCATGCTATCACTAGAAAACCGGTGAAAATGTGGGTTTGGGATCGGCAAACCTAGAGTTTTCAGGTCGAAAACCTGATTTCTCAGTGGGTTTTTATAATAGCGGAGTGTGACAGTGAGTTATTGATACGCAATGACCTTTACTTTACGGTGTGTTGGTGATAAACAAAGGTTGAAGTGAGTGTGTTAATGAAGTTAGCGATATCTCCAGCACAGATTCATTTATTTATTTCGAGGTAGCATATTGAATTTCATGTCATTATTGTAGATTATATGTACATACCTTGGTTCTTTGAGGCTAATGAAAGGTGGCTGGTTTTAATGGTTCATATGTAGAAGAGAATCAAGAGATTGTGTAACGAATGTAATTTTCATTTATACAATTGATCTGAATGAGATAAAAAGTTGATAATGCTTTTATATTTATATTTGAGTTGCTTGGGTGCAGGGGCGAAACCAAGAATTTATTTCAGGGATATCTGCTAACAGT
>JAYMTN010001268.1:0-13281 GCA_036897425.1 Erodium trifolium
CACAAATAGTAGATTCAACAAAGACATTAGCCTCAATGCTATTGCTTTTCTTCGGTTCTGTGCAACAAAACTTGCAGAAGGAGATCTTGGCGCCTCTTCAAGGTACAAGGAATCTGAAAAAGATGGAGAAGTTGTAGTCAAGAATGATCATCTCTATTTCTGGTTCCCTTTATTGGCTGGTAAGGCAAATGCAGAACTTAAGGCTTGTAATAATGCGCAACATTTTGGGTTTTTTGAAAGAATTTTTCAACCTTTGGTTCTCTTTAGTACTCTTTGTAAATATTCTCTTCTAAATTATTTTTCATAGATTTTAATCATGTATATATGTTTTGTCTGTGCAGGATTATCAGAACTTAGCTTTGACCCTAGGCCTGAAATAAGAAAGAGTGCATTGCAGGTGCTGTTTGATACATTACGCAACCATGGTCACCTGTTTTCTCTACCTTTGTGGGAACGTGTTTTTGAATCAGTCCTATTCCCAATATTTGACTATGTGCGGCATGCTATTGATCCTTCTGGGGATAACTTATCAGGGCAAGAGGCTGGTGGTGATATGGGTGATCTTGATCAAGATTCTTGGCTCTATGAGACATGCACGGTGGCTCTTCAGCTGGTTGTTGATCTATTTGTTAAATTTTATAATACTGTCAATCCTCTTCTAAAGAAAGTACTGATGCTTTTAGTAAGTTTTATCGGGCGTCCTCACCAAAGCCTTGCTGGTATTGGTATCGCTGCACTTGTCCGTTTGATGAGCAATGCTGGGGATTTGTTTTCTGAGGAAAAGTGGCAAGAGGTAGTTTTTTCGTTGAAGGAAGCGACTAATGCAACACTTCCGGATTTCTCTTACATTGTTAGTGAAGATGGTACATTGATGATTCCAGAAGATTCTTCAATCAGACAAAATGGGGAGGCTTCTGGGTCTGGGGTGCCTGATGATACCAATGCAGATAGCCTTTATGCTTCCATATCTGATGCAAAGTGCAGAGCTGCTGTTCAACTCTTACTCATCCAGGTATGTTGCTCATTATTCATAGCTTTTGTATGAAGTTCTATGCATGCTGGGTATTATTTCACATATTGGATTTACAATCATGCTGTGTATTCTATGCTATTTTTTCTGCAAAATTAAATATTACTAAAAGTAAAAGATCTGCAACTGTTTTTTAGCATTTACATTTGGGAAAAAGTCCGTTTTAGTCCTGAACTCATTTGGTCTGATGTAGCCTTTCTAATCTGATTCAACCAAATCGGTCCAATATGGTCATTTGGATGCCATGAAATAGTGATGCTGTAGCAGAAATTACTTTCTTAAGAAATCTAATTTACTTACAGGGCTGTATTGCTTAAAATAAAATTTCTAGGTACGGTACTTATAAAAAACATACAAAAACTTATTCTAGTAAGATTAGGTTTAATGTTCGTTTAAGTCCATGTGCCATTTTTGATTGGTCAGCATTATAATTCATTGATCAGTCATTGTAATTTGGCACTTATACCCTCGTCATCTATTGGATTTTTCATCTTACCGTGCCATTTTTCCCTGCACAATCACACCTAATAAGGTTCAAACAAAAATCAGCACCTCCTTTGCTGTCATTGCCGTTGTAGTTTTACTAGTCTTCACCCTTTCAAACCCGCACTGTTCATTGGGCTCTAGATGGTGGTGTAGAAATATAGTGTTGAATGTGGATGCGTATAACTCCAAGTAGGAAGTTCAATGTTGTTTGTTCGGAGGTTGAGAATAAGCAGAAGTTCCCGTAGTGTTTAGTGAAACAGAGCGGATGGAGATCTTGAGACGCCATAGTGAGGCTATGCAATCGACCCACTCGATTATCAAGCTTATGTGTTTGGTCCTCAGCTGCTGCTATCACTTCTGTAAGGACTCATATGCACCAATTCAATAGCAAGGCAAGGCCAGAACAAACAAGATGCTAGGTGAAGGAGCGAAGCAGGCTTCTCCTCCTCTCTTTCTTTGGCTCTTCATTTTGAATGTCCTTTTGCTTTAAAGGTGGCAACTTGGCCGTAGTGGATGCTGATGGAGGATTGCGAACTTGTAGGTGTCGGCTTTAAGTGGCAAATTATATCTTAACCATTAATTATAATTAAAATGGAGATGCATTAACAAGTTAGGTAAGGGTTATTGTCTATCTTACGAAAACTTCAATTTCAGAAAAATAGTTGTTTAACATTTACATGACACAACTACGCTCTCTGTACTATGCTATTTCATGTATGCTCTCCTTACATTTTGCATGATATTTCTCATTAAATTTGGCAGGCGGTGATGGAGATATACAATATGTATCGATCTCGCCTTTCAGCAAAGAACATCATAATCCTCTTTGATGCACTGCATGATGTTGCTTCTCACGCCCACAAGATAAACAGCAATTCCACATTACGCATAAGGCTTCAGGAGCTTGGGTCCATGACCCAAATGCAAGACCCTCCACTATTGCGCCTTGAAAACGAGTCTTACCAAATTTGTCTCTCTTTCTTGCAAAATCTTGTACAGGACAAGCCTCCAACCTTTGAAGAGGCTGAAGTGGAATCCTACCTTGTTGAGCTTTCTCAAGAGGTCTTAGAGTCTTATGTTGAGACTTCTCACTCTGGACAGGTCTCTGGTTCATCTTTGGGCCAGCAGCCACACTGGGTAATTCCTCTAGGTTCTGGGAAACGAAGAGAATTGGCTTTGCGCGCACCTCTTGTTGTAGCGGCACTCCAAGCTTTGTGTGAATTGGGGGAGAGATCATTCGAAAAGAACTTGGCTCATTTTTTCCCTATACTTTCAAGTTTAGTAAGTTGCGAGCACGGGTCAAATGAGGTCCAAGTAGCTCTCAGTGAAATGCTTGGCTCATGGGTGGGTCCTGTTTTACTACGCTCATGTTGATCTTGGCAACGCTTTGGGTTGTATGATATTTTCCCATCCAAGTCTTATTAGTTCCTGTATTCTTCTCCTTCACATTCACGATACGATTTGAGGAAATATAGTTTATTTTAGTGTACGAGAGAGTTAGCAATGGTATTGAACTGGCTGTGGTGCTTGTAGTTTATTCAGAATCACAGGTCTTTCACTCAGAGTTATTGGATGGTACGAGGGGGTTTCTCGCCTTTCTTTTGTTGTATTTTAGTGAAATGTTTTTCCATGAATGAGGTTTGGAACATTAATTTCCTGTAAAATTTGTTGATCAGTCAACGTATAAGATAGAGATTGTCTTGCTTTGCTATTGCTGATTCAGTTTGCAGCTTCAGTTATAGAGGTACTCCCATGTTGCATCCTCTGGACCAGAATGTGACCACTGCGCGAGCACTTGAGTTGCTGCTCTATTTCCACGTTTCACCATTCGGCGATCAAGAGAGTTGGCAAGTTTGCTTGAGCAACGATTGGGCGGTATGGGGTTATCGAGTTTGTAAGCTACAACACCCACTTTCTTAATGATTTTGAATGGCCCGAAGAATAGAGTTCACCCAAAAGGAAGAGAGAAAAACCTTATCTCTGTCACTGACAATTGAATTAGGCATCACATGAAGATGGAAAATTGTATCCAAGAAGGCTTGAGCCACACATACGGCTGTGTATGGATGTTTCAAGGCAAGTGGCTGACAAAGTTGATAGGATTAGACTACAAGATTGAGTTCAAAAGGGGTAAAGACAACATTGCAGTTGATGCTCCCTCTAAAATCCCTCAGGCAAGTTTGAATGAAATGTCTATCCTGATTTCCTCTTGGATAGTTCTATCTAGTTATGACAACGATTTTGCGACACAAAACTTATTGCTTCAGTTATCCCTTGCTCCTGATTCCTTGTTTAATTACTTTGTCAGGCAATGCATTATCTTATTTCAAGAAAAGATATATATGGGAATTAATGGTGGTATACGAACAAAAACAATATCATTTATGCTTGATGATTTTTAAAAGAAACTCTTTAAGAAGCTGTAGGCCCAGTTAAGCCTCTTTACGCCTATCAAACTCGATCTGATGGCTAGATTGAGAGAGTAAACCAGTGTTTGGAGTAGAATTTTAAGGCTGTGACTCACCAGTTTCCCAAGAAATGGTGTAAATGGATCACTTTTGCCCACTCTGTCTTGCAAATGACACTTTTGAAGCTTTTTAAGACTATGCACCTCCAGTTTTTGGTTCAGGTCCACTGCAGTCCTCAATGGACGATATGGAATGCTTTGTAAGAACAAGGGCGGAACTTCCCAAGGTGCTATAGGAAAATTTAACTCAGGCTCAATCTAGGATGAAGCTTCATGTTAACAAACATTTCCATTTCAGTTCAAATAATAGAAACGCTGCATTTTGGTGTAAGTAGCTGAGACAGCATGTGAGTCACGTGTCACGATTATCGTCTTCCTTCTCTCTTGTCTGTTGCAATGCGTGTGTGGCAAGCAACCGGCGGTCCCTGAGCGATTCAGCGATTCTGGAGGAGGCAGGCACTACATATGATCCGGTGGATCATTTCTTGTCTTTTGTCTATGATTTGGTATTTTGTATTTATCTTTACGAGTAGGTTTAGCTCTAGACGAACTCACACTGAGCCGCCTCTGTAATCCTTCTTCAAAGCAATATCAATCTCTGTGTTCAGTTGATTTTCCTGCCATCTGTATTCCAAAATACAACTCTGGTGTAACAGAAGCCCAATAACATCAACGATAGCAATTCACAGATCGATTGGCATGAGAAGCAGACAGATGAACATTACATTCCATAGACACTCTAGAAAACAAGCTGAACCTAGAAATTCCATAACAACAATAAAATTTGGTACAAAATCTTATATGATTTACATTGCTAACATATAATTTATACAATCTACAATCAGCATCAGTTCTCACAAAATTTGGATACATTGAATGGCCACACAGATTCAGCACATCACCTTTCAAAGCTCTAGTCGCAGGCGCTTCATTTCAGCCCGAAACGTGGGGCTGGAAGTCAAAGTACGGCGAGCAAGACTCCTTATATCTTCCCTTGAACAATTTCTTGAGATGTGAACTAGCTCCCAAAGAGCGCCCCCGTTAATCAAGTCTTTGGCATTTACTTCTGCAACAAATAGTGATGATTAGAACAAGTCATATCCTGATGGAAATTTATACCGAAACGAAGATTTAGTTCAACTTACCGTGCTGTGCTAAGTGGCAAAGTGCAAGCTCGATATGACGCCTAATCAGTGCTGCTTCATTATTCGCATTATGTACAATCCATGGGAGCGCACCATCCTCTATCAAAAGAGATATGCCGTTTTTCTTTCCTGTTGACAAGAAATCACATTACTATAAAACAAAATACATGCAAAAAAAGGGCCAACAAAGGTTCGGGATCAATAGTTGGACCCCAAATGTAGTAATGTATTAAATATAAAGGGGATGGTTGAGGAATTAGCCACCAAATTCATCTCTTTTATTCAGGTTTTTACGTTTTTCTTCAAAAGAACTTTTGAGTCCATAAATGTATGCTTCAAGGAAGCAATGAAAAGAATGTACTTATCGCTAATTATAGACAATAAAATGAATTGGACAGAAGATATGCATACCTTGTGTAGAGGCACGAGACTCGCATTTTGCAAAATTTGCAATCCCACGTGCAACTTGGGAAAGAATATCGGGATGTCCACATTTCACCATTGATAGCAAAGCCTTAATACCACCTTCAGATCTCAGCTTCGTTTGTAGCTTATCTGGTAACATCAATCAAGTTCATGATGTTAAAATATAAAACTATTATTGGGCCTTCAAGTATCAGCTTGAGCTTTTAGTTTTGGTGGACACGAGTTCGAATCCCATTATCTTCCCAAATATTTATCATTTCTCTATTTATCTCATTTGCCCTTAGTGAGACTCTTATTATGTCTTATCTTTTAAAAACTCTTATCTCTCTTTCTGAATGCCCCCTTGAGCAAAAACAGGTTAATGGGCTCACCTCTCTTCCTACATGGTCCACACCCAAACCCGAAAACAGGTTGGCCTGTGAGGGAACTTAGTATAAAACTACAATTGGGTCTTAAACTACCAGATGGCCCTTTTAGTTGAGTTGGCCCTCACTTAATTAAAAGTGGCCAGACCATATCTATTTCATTCACATATTTATTCTTATACTCTCTCGAGTTAATCTTTTTGGAACAAAAAAGAAATACTCTGATATGCTGAAAAATGACAAGCCTAAGTAATAGAAAATGATGTGGAATACCGTTGCCACATAGATTGGCAACAGCTCCGGCAACCATGCGTAGGGTTTGGATATCCTCGGCGTCAGCTGCTGTCATGGATAAAAGACCAATTCCCCCTTGAGCGACTATAAGTTCTTGATTGGCTTCTGAAATTCAATGCCATAACACAAAATTAAATGAAGAACAAACCTCTCTGCACCCTTCAAGATAAACAAAAGAAATTAACGTAAATATACCGTTCATTGCAAGATTGGCAATCGCCCCAGCTGCCACTCTGCGCACAGTTTCATCCTCGAAACTTCTGAGAAGCATCAGCAATGATGTAAGCCCCCCGGCTTCAACAATTGTTTGCTGGTTCCCTTCTGCTTTTCACATGGCCAGTACAAATGAAACCACACATTGTTTAGCAAACAATTACACCGGGTCAAGTACATGGAAGATTGTTGATATTTATAGGGGTAATTATAGTTCATTACCATGTACTTTGCATCATTGTCAATTCATTACCCTGTACTTTAAATCATATCAGTTTACCCTGATGAAATTTGTTTTTCTTTCTATTTACCCTAATTTGAGGTTGAATGACGAAAATACACTTTATATAAAAAATCAAAATAATGAAAAATTATAAAAATTAAATTAATTCTTTTTTACTTTATAATGTTTTTTTAATTATTTTTTGTTTTTATACGATTTCTGAGCAAGGTACTCTAATAATGTTAAACCCTATATGAGTCAAGAAAAATGATGAGCTACCTTCAGCTGCTAGGTTAGCTACGACTTTTACGGCATGAATTCGTACACTGGCATCTTCTGACTCGAGCAATGACAAGATCTTTTGTAACCCAACTGTAAAAATGATAATTTGTTAAGACCTATAAGTTGCAAATGTGGATTAAGGGACGTTACTTTGCACAAGCTTTATATTACCTTGCTCAGAAAGCGTGGATATGGAACCATTTTGTCCATTCCCAGTATCCTTCAGTTGAGAATGCCTCATTTGAGACATGAGAGAGTCTACAGCACTAAAAGCATTTCCAGACCCCCTTCTCATCTACAGACAAGACAAACAAAATATGGTCAATAATGAAAGACTTACACACTTAAATGCTCAATAGCATGTGATTGGCCCAAACTTAATAATCATATTTACGTACCGAGTCAGCTTCATGGGTAGTAGTCAATTGCATTAACTGACTCCTTAGAATTATTATTTCTTCTTCAAGTTTCTTCTTCTGACGTGTCTCATCCTCCAAAGTTTTATGAAGCCTCAAAATATCTGAATCTCCACCTGCCTAGTACTCCAAAACAATTTTCTATAAGCCACCAACATCATGGACTAAAATTGAAAGAAAAAAAACGAGGGTATATAAAAACCACACCTCTGACTGAGTATAATAACTTAATTGATGCTTAAGATTGTTGACCTCCTCTTCAGCTGCCTGTCTACGGTTAGTTTCACTCTCAAGCAATTTTTTTACAGCGGCAATTTCTTCTGAAACAGAAACCCCATTGCCCATTAAGCCATTACGCTCAAGCTGCTGCTGATTTGCCACAAATTTCTCCTCCAGTTTCTTAACTGATTCCATATAATCCATCTGACATTTTAGCCTTTCCTTCTGTGAGGAATGGGAAAAACAATTTATGAGTGTCGCACATAAAATATAAAATGAAGGGACAGGGTAAAAGAATGGAGATGAGGTAGTTGAGAGCTAACCTCCAAAGCCTCTGTGAAGCTTATTTCAACCTCAGAGACACGACTCTGTGCTTGTAAATTTATCCTTTCAATTTCATCGTCAAAAGATTTCTGTTGTCTTTCATTTTCGGCAATGACCTTGTCCAGCTGAATTTCAAGCCTTCTAGACAAACTTTTGTAATCAAATTCTTCCTTTATTTTTAACATATTCTCAACCTTCATAGCCTGCATATTGAAACAATATTTGATATTCTTTTTTTTTTTACGGAATTTGATATTCATTTAATCATTGTGTGATTGCATGAATGATACTAAATTTTCACTTGGGTATAAAAATAAAGGGAATATTCTTACTGTTTCAAATGAACTTACCCTTTGTCCGAACAATATGGTACTTGAAGTTTCTCCTCGGTGACGTGGGGATGGACCGATAGTTACTATTAGTGAAGTTCTTGCCGTACCTGCAACATAATATAACAGAAGTCAAACATACTGAATCACAATGATTACTTGAGTTATGTGCAATTCAAGGAAGTAAACTTCTAATAATAAACCATTCAAGGAAAAGAAACATTGTTTATGACTTTATGTAAACTTGTAAGGATGAACTTTGGCATTCGTATTGGAGTAAGTCAGAGTAATTTATAGTGAAGTAATAAATAGAAATAAAGTCTCACCACCAAACGAATCTCTAAGCAACCTTGTAAGCTTGGAATCACGAATTGGAACGTGAGAACTGTTCTCAGCTAGTGCATTTATGCATTTTCCTAATGCACTTAATGAGAGGTTTATAGATTTCGCCTCCTCCAATGTATGTCCCTCACTTCCTGCCAGTAAAAGAAAGCAATAAATTTCCACTCCATAATTTGGGCATTAAAATCACAAAATAGAAAGAACGTAATCATCCACATTTTATCTTTATTTTTAAATTTGTAGATATTAGTATTTACCTGACTTATGGATACGCTCAGAACCTGCCAGGTCAACAACAACAAGCTTGCTTTTGCGAACAAGTGGCTTAGAAGGTTTGACCAAGTGAGAGGAATTGTCATTCTCACTTGAAGGATCATCTTCCCTTCCTACAACAGACCTCTTAACATGTACCTGTACTATGGAGTTAAGTGTATCAACATTCCACTTAAAATATATAAAAATGTAAATAATTACTGCCCCAGAAAAACACACAACAGTGAGCAGTTAAATTATTACCATCAAAAGAGCATGACTACGTGAAGATTCAGTATTTAACTTAGTATTAGCAGCAACCCGATGAGTTTCCCCTAATCTCAGCAGTTCCATAAAGTCCCTTTGATCCCTTACATCTACAAGGGTTGCCCCGGGTAATGAAACATCCCCGGTTTTTGGATCTTCAACAATGGAAATGTTATCGTTTGTTGGATCAAGAAGATCTTGGATGGTCTCCATATATAACTACATATTTGTAAGGAAAAATTGTGTCAGACAAGTTGTGAATCAATCACCGGGACCCTGCAGACTTAAAAGAAAGAAAGAAAAAACATATTACCTGCAGATAGGAGACAGAGATGGAATCAGTCTCTGGAGATATATCTGCTAAAATATCCTCCAATGATCGAACCATGATTCCTCGGGAAGATGTATCTTCATCTCCCAACTTTCCAAGAGTGAAAGTTTTCCCTGTTCCAGTTTGACCATAGGCCATCACAGTCCCATTGTAACCATCAAGAACACTCTACAAAACCATAATTAAGTTCATTGATTTATTAGATAAAAAGGTCCATGAATAATAATCATGTAGCATTTCAGGAGTTCAAAGTTGTAGGGCATGTAATTGAGAGCCATTTAAAGACTTTGTTAAAACATACCTCTACGACAGGCTTGGCAACAACTTCATAGACACGTTTCTGAGATGCAAACTCAGTAAGCACCTCATCGAATTCGTATGTGTCTGAATCCCAATTGTTTTTCCTAAGCTTCAACCTTTTGAGCTAAGGTAGAGTAAGACCAAAAACAATAAGAAGTTGAAAGAGTCAAGGCGTCGATTTGCACATAAAGCCTAAAATATAAAAATACAAGAAGAGTAAAATCACCTCAGGCTGTAGCTCCACACAGTCAGCAAAATCAGCATCTGCTGCCATCTCTTCCGAGTTTCGGGGACGCAACCTTACAGCAACTCGAACTCTTCCAGGGACTGCAGACCCTCAACAGAAAACAGCAACACAAGTTTACCAATTTGAATTCTCATTGGACGAACAATAAAAAAGATGTATGATATCAGGGTTGCTCCCATTTGGCTATGCCACTCATACGATCTTATCTTTGTGCACTGATATGGAGAATGCACAACAACATATAGTTCAAATACATGTCATCTCCATATTGTCCACTGCATTGCCCAATTTAGCAATATAAACTGATTTTACTGAAACATGTTAGTTAACAAATGACACAAATCATCAAGTAACACAATGCCATCCCACATTATAAATTAAAAATAAAAAAACTTGTAATGGGAGCTCAAAATTCTTGGAGCAACTAAATCTCAGACAGAGCATATCATGATTTAGAAATGCTACTCTAAGACACAATGTCCAGATATGCATCAGACTCAAGCTCAACAAAAGAGAAGAGAAATGATTAAGCAAGCTCCCAGATCCCCAATTGACAGAATTGAAATTAAACATGAAGGCGATAAATGGAAAAGTAAATGAAGGGACCTCCGTCATTGAATCTGGAGGAGAGAGAAGCAGGGGAGCTCCGGCGAACGGCGGATCCAGAGGCCCTGGACTTGAAGGAGGAGGATGTGAGGTTCGGGAGCCTCTGAACCCCATTGCGGTACGATGAAGCCATGGAGCTTTCGAGTCCCAATCTCTCTCCCTGAGTAGTGAAATTGTCCAAATTCTATGCCATAAAAAGGGAAAGAGAAGAAGACAAGAGTGGTTGCGGTTGAGAGACAGGCGAGGAAGAGAAGTGGCGAGAGATTTGAGGCTGTTCGCTGGTTGGTTCTTCTCCGAGTTTCAAACAAAAGCGTTGCTGTTGTCACGGTGAATGAGAGTGGGATGGGTTGTGGGGTCGACACTGCCAGTCGCAGCGGCACCTGGGTCCCACTCTACTTTTTTTATTCAATTGACTAATTATTTTATTACTGAGGATGTCATTTCAGTGCGCTACTCTCTACACTCTACGATGTGAGTGAAGTGAGTGAGTGGTTCGGTTTGGACAGCGTTTGATTTGAGCACTTTCTCGTCAAGTACCGCAAATCTTTCAGTAGAAAGTGACCTTCATTCTCCGGTTCTAATTGGGGCAATTTACTAATTCAGACCCATCACAACATCATCCGTGAATCCTTCGAATGTAGTCAAGTTATCTTTTTTTTTTATAAGACTATCCACAGTTGCGTCGAATTGTGATCGGTTTGTGCTGTCGAATCTTTGTTGTAGAGTTGGATCGGAGTCGAATTTGCAATAACGTGTATTCGACTGATTCGAACCTAGTTGAATCCGGGCCCAACGAATCGTGAGATGACGCGTGGGGAGTTATTCGGCTTTAAATTTCGGAACCAACTCTTCTTCTTCACACATTCACGAAATTCTCACTACCGTTCCTCCGACCTTGCCTCCTTCGCCGGCGTTTCTCTGACACTACCACATCCTCATCTGTGTTTCTCTGACAGTGCCTCATTCTCACTGGCGTTTCTTCCATCAATGGTCAACAACGACAACTCCTGATTCGAGGGCTCGACCACGGTCCCGGGATCAAGCTCAACGACGCCCTATGATGGGCGCCTGGACCGACAACGCAATGTCCACCGATGGTCTTATATGTCCGATTTAATCCACCCCCGGAGAGGGTGATACGTATGTGTGTCGTGAGCTCGTAGAGGACTTTGATATTGTAAGTGCGGGTCGTGAGGAGCCTTCCCGCCATGCGTAAGCGCCTATAGATGCGGTCATCTTCCGCCGGCTCAAAGGGCACTTCGATCACCGCCTATTCTTCCTTCGAGTGATATATGGCCTCGAGCCCCTTTGGAGAGCAAGAGGGCCATGAACTGTCGGTGTGGGAGGGATCAGGGGAGTCGAGAGAGGGGGGGAGGATGGTTGGTGCATGGTTCGTGGAGGGGAAAAGGGTGCTCGGTTAAGCTCTTATATGAGCCAAGAACGCCTCGAGTTGGGATGGTCTTTGAGCCATCTTGGGATGGAACATACTGGGCAGGGTTACGATAACATGCGACAAAAAGCGCGTGTCTGGTATAGAGGAGCCCAGAGCATGGTTAAGGTGGTAGGACGACGCCATAGTTGTAGGGAGTGTAGAGAGAAATCCTACAAAAACAGGCTGGTCACTTAGGAATACACAACCTTCGAGTTTAATTATGAATGTTTATTAATTTTGTTAGTTACCTAGATCTATATTTACTTATAATGTAATGTAGTTATCTTACCTGTTATATAAGATTAATTAATTGTTATATTTTGCAATTAATTAAATGAAATAATTTTTTTTATTAATTGTAAACTTAAATACTATCATCGAAGATTGCAGAAATAAAGACCAACACAATTGAAAAATTGTAGTCTTATCGAAAGAAAAACAATATAAACAACTAGTTAACGATGTTGTTAATTGGTATATGGTCTCGTGTCGTTTGATTTTGTTACGATGACGCTCCAATTGTCCCAGAGTAATTTGAGATACATCTATGTCCTCCATCTCCTCAATTACTCGTGCCAATTCCCGACGCTTAGCTCAATTATCGATTCAAACTAAGCTCTAATAATATTGAAAACTTCTCTTTGTAGATTGAGAGAACCTCACAAACCCTAGTCATCGTCGCTCACGGCGGCGACTCTTTTTCCCTTCCAATCCATTACTGTCTCTGGTTAATCCCTTTCACGATATTGGTATCGTTCCCTCAAAGGGGAATTCATCTATCTACCTCCCGATTTAGCGTCTGTTTTTTTTTTGCAGGGCTTCATCCGCAACTCTTCGGCTACCTGAATTACTCCCCTCCCTCCTCCTAAGCGTTCTCACCGCAAGACCAATGTGCAACTTAGGTAAACAGGGTGGTTCGAGTCGAGATGGACAAAGCGATCTACGCGCCTCCTCATATAAATAGGGTCAGATCCCCCAAGTATACACCTGAAACAATCATCGTTAGGATGATCTGTTCATATGTATTATCGATTTTTTTCAGCTGCAATAAAAGGTGGCCATGGCTCTTACAATCCCGAGCGTTGGTACACCTATTTACTAGGTCCCAGACTCAATCTAAATTATATATCCCAATTTATGTACTCGGTACGTCGTACCCTTTTTATCAATAAAATTAAGGGTAAAAATCATCCGGGTACCCTAAACGAAACACGATTTTCTCGCGGATAACCTGACCATACTTTGTGACATTTAAGTACACAAATGACACATTTTTTTTCAAAAC
>JAYMTN010001269.1:0-13280 GCA_036897425.1 Erodium trifolium
GCTTCAGTTAATGAGGATTTCTCATCGGCTTGTTCTTCTGGAACCACCGCTTTCTTATCCCTTATATTCGTCTGACATTTCCGCTTCCGGGGAACAATGTCTTTTGATCCAACTGGTCTCCCACGCTTCTGGCGTGCACTAGAGGAATCGATAGCTGCTTTTGCAGTATCACCAGTGACATTAATTCTAGCTGGTACATTGATTGCATCTATATAAGACCTTGTCACCTTTGACGTGTCTGCAAATGCATCAGGCATTTGATTTGCAACATTTTGCAAATGAATTATTCTCTGTACTTCTATTTCACATTGTGATGTACGTGGGTCTAAATGAGACAACGAACTCACTTTCCAAGAAAGTTCATGCCCAACTTCAGGAGGCTTATAAGAGAGTTCATGCCTTACTTCAGGAGGCTTATCTTTCTCACCTAGAGGTGGAAATGTTGTCTCATCAAAATGACAATCTGCAAATCTTGCAGTAAACAAATCACCCGTCCGAGGTTCAAGGTACCTTATAATGGACGGTGAATCAAAACCAACATATATCCCCAATCGACGTTGGGGTCCCATTTTTGTGCGTTGAGTAGGTGCGATCGGCACTTGCACTGCGCAACCAAAGGTTCGCAAATGGGATATGTTAGGTTGATGACCACACACAAGTTGTACAGGAGAATATTGATGATATGCACTTGGTCTTATACGAATTAAAGATGCAGCATGTAATACAGCATGTCCCCAAGCAGAAGTAGGTAATTGTGATTGCAACAACAATGTACGTGCAATTACCTGTATACGTTTAATAAACGATTCTGCTAGACCATTTTGGGTATGGACATGTGCAACGGGATGTTCAATATCAATCCCTAAAGACATGCAATAATCATCAAATGCTCTTGATGTGAACTCACCAGCATTATCAAGACGAATAGCCTTAATGGGATGATCAGGGAAATGTGCCCTAAGCTTAATGATTTGTGCCAGCAATTTAGCGAATGCAACATTTCGCGTTGACAATAAGCAAATATGAGACCATCTGCTGGATGCGTCTATCAGGACCATAAAATAACTGAATGGTCCACTAGCTGGATGTATAGGGCCACATATGTCTCCCTGAATCCTTTGCAAGAAAGATGGCATTTCAATGTTAATCTTGGTTTGTGACGGTCGGACCACTAATTTTCCTTGTGAACAAGCCGTACATGATATCTCATTGGACATTAGGATCTTCTGGTCCTTTAATGAGTGCCCACATGAGTTTTCAACAATCCTACGCATCATGGTCGATCCCGGATGACCAAGACGATTGTGCCAAAGCATGAAAGCATTTGGATTAATGAACTTCTGGTTCATCGTTGCGTAGGTTTCAACGGTTCTTATGGTTGTATAATACAAACCTGATGACAGAACCGGAAATTTTTCAAGTACACGCTTTTCACCACATTTATTAAAAGTGATACAGAGAAACTCCGTCTCATTTTCACTTCTGGTCTCGACATGATATCCGTTGCTACGAATATCTTTGAAGCAAAGTAGATTTCTTCTGGATCTACTCGCATATAAAGCATTATGGGTATTTAACTTTGTTCCATTTTCTAATATTAAGGTAGCTCTGCCGGAGCCTTCTATCAGATTTTCAGTACCCATAATTGTGCTAACATTTGCTTCAGCCAAGGTTAGATAAGAGAAATATTTCTTGTCTCTTAATATTGTGTGCGTCGACGCGCAATCAACAATACATAAGTCGCCATCATTTCTGCAAATACGTGACCCATAGTTGGGGTCCATATCCTTTCATAAAAAAGTATTATATTAGTTTATAAACTTGGGAAAGGATTACAAAAACTTCATATATATATTTATATTTCACATTGGCCAAAAGAAGGGGAATACATAAAAACGCAAGTTTAATCTACATTTTCATCACGGTCCACATTTCCGTCGTCATCTTTATAGAAGTCGGAGACTGTAAGCTTGATCGGAGCATCTTCAGGGCTCACATGATCAATGAAATTGGACTCAACGACCTTCTCTTTTCCCTTGATCGACTCTTGGTATAACTTTACCAGGTGGCTTGGTACGTGACATACACGTGACCAATGATCAGTTCCTCCACATCGATAACATAGGTTTTCGGCATTTCTGGGAGTCTGGTTTTGTGGGCCTTTTCCTTTCTCATGTCGGGTCCACTTCTGGTGGTATCCCTTATCATCTCTTCTATAAGGTTGGAAATTGTTCTGCCCAGAGCCATGACTGCGACCACGCCCACGACCTCGACCTCGACCTCTAAAGGGTCCTCGGCCTCGTCTGGGTCCAGAGTTACCATCATATCCTGTCACATTCACTTTTGCGAATGGAGAACTTCCTACATGACGAGTCTGATGGTTTTTCATTATTTTGTTCTGCAATGAGAAAACAAGCAATCAGATCTGTAAATTTCTGAAACTTTCTTTCTCGATATTGCTGCTGCAGGAGCATATTCGAGGGATGGAATGTGGAGAATGTTTTCTCAAGCATAGATTTGTCAGTTATCTTTTCACCATAACTGCGAAGCTTGGAAAAATTTTTAAACATGACCAAATTGTACTCATTTACAGACTTGAAGTCCTGTAACTTGAGGTTAGACCAATCATATAATGCTCGAGGGAGAGTTATTGTTTTCATATGCTCAAACCTCTCCTTGAGCATAACCCATTAATCAAGGGGATCTTCGTCAGCTAAATATTCAACTTGTAGGTTTGTATGCATATGCCGGATTAAAATTGTGGTCAAGGCTTTGTTTTTAACAGATTCGTTGTTCCCTTCTTTTATAGTGTCTCCAAGATTCTGAGATCTTAAGTGGAGAGTCGTATCCAACGCCCATTCATAATAATTCTTCCCATCCAATTTGAGGGGTGTATAATTGAACTTTGTCAGGTTCTCCATCCTGTACATTGATCAAAATAATTATATGTCAGAATCATGACATATATTATCATACTCGACTTCAGGTCGTTAGTATTTTATTTTGGAACTTCTGGTCCAATATACTTTGGGTCGCTGGTAATGTGTATTTGGAACTTCTGGTCCAATATGTATCGGATCTCTGGTACTATGTTTTGGAACTTCTGGTCCAACGTGCATTGTATCACTGGTATTATGTATTTGGGACTTCTGGTCCAATATGCCTCAATCCACTGGTATTTGGAACTTCGGGTCCAACATACCATTATATTTATAAGCTTCAGGCTATAAATTAAGTTGCATGTTACATGCAAGTAGTTTCTGCATCTTGGAACTTCAGGTCCAAATGCCTCGGTTTCAATATGTTTTAAATTCGAGTCTTAGTGATAAGAATACAATCACACAATGAGCATCAAATTTCTGATGTGAAAGATCCAATATTAATTGGCGATCACAGAGCATACTTATCAGGAAATCATCCAAATTTCTGATGTGAAAGATCCAATATTAATTGGCGATCACAGAGCATATTTATCAGGAAATCATAACTTGAACAAGCATAAACAAGTATGACTCAAATATGAATAAGTACAAATCTTTCTATACCTGAAAGGTAGAACAAGTCGTGCTGATAAAGTGTTGTAAAATCAAGTTTGATCGGAACCAACGGCAAGACACCAATACCTCAGTATAATACGAAGGTTGGTGTCTACCGGTTGGTCACCAAGCAAGACAAGAAATAACACTTAGGAAATTAAGAGTAGAGAAGGTTTCTATTCATATGATGAGAGTGTTTACAAGAATGTAGTGTTGTAATTGTGTCTTACAAAGGGAGGGGTGACACCTCTATTTATAGTAAGACAAGGCTCATGAGACAATGCCACATAAACTAACACATGCACTTAGTGGTGCCATGTTGATTGTGGTGGCCACACATGGTTTTTACCATGCCACTTCATAATAGCTTCTCATTATTTCAACAAGTTATTAGACAAAACATCACGAAGAACAGAAGGTACTTCTCTGATGTGTCAATCAATAGTACACCCGTCACTAGCATTACAAGCTAAACAATACACAGCTCTATTAGTTTTTCTACGAATGAACATAAGTTTAAAATTATGAAGGATCTGTAATTTAGCCCGATATTCCATTACCACCAACCCCATCGGAGACAACATCACCTCGTTTCCATTTATAGCTTGCACCGCACTCAGACAATCGGACTCAATTGTACCTGAATGTCAGCCTACCTCATAAATCCATGAAAGCGCTTCATTAATGCACATCAGAT
Source organism: Erodium trifolium (assembly GCA_036897425.1). Taxonomy (NCBI): domain Eukaryota; kingdom Viridiplantae; phylum Streptophyta; class Magnoliopsida; order Geraniales; family Geraniaceae; genus Erodium; species Erodium trifolium. The sequence goes on from JAYMTN010001269.1 coordinate 4,234, forward strand.
CAATAAGCTTCGGGTTCTGCATACCAGGAAATACAACGCATATCGCAGTCATCGTTCACCCCAGATCATTTCTGCAGATCATACTGCCTCTCTCTCTCCCCACTCCCACCACTCGTCAACATTAATTTTAACTGTCTCTAGCAGGTCTTGACCAGACTCGAACCCGGCATGCTTCCCCTAAACCACCTCCTGTCAGTTCCGGCCTCGACTCGTTCCATTCACGGATCAGAGCCTCGGCCCCTCGTCATATCTTTGATAAAAGATGATGGAGAGGAAACATAAAAAAAAGGTATTATTTATTGTATAAAATATTCTAATTTCAAAATATAAAAAAGAAAGATATAATAAAAATATTAGATTAAAAAACCATTATTGGATACATTTTGTTTTTCTATTTAAGAATTGTTTATTGTCACACTATTGGTTCAAAGATGTAAAAAAAAAAAAATCAAATTTGTCCCTTAAACACATGAGGACTGCTGCCTCACCAATCTGAATAGAGCTGCAAGTGAACATACACTCAGGATTAGCATGTTCATCATCTTATTAAGAAAAAAGTAATACAAATAACATGTATACAGCAAAGTCATTGTTGTGGAAAGTGCAACAATTTGATACATAGAACAATACACCAATCTATGCATTCAAACCAGCCCAATTCTTAAATGCCACAAGAGCTTCCATCTTCCTAGAGTTCTTCTTCCTCAACTTAGACACTCTGAGCTTCTTATGCTTCTCCATGAATGCTTGCTTGTACCTCCATTTATTCACAAAGATTTTCATTTCTTGACATTTCTCAACAACTTGCATCGCTGCCTCAAAGAACCCACCTTTCACCAAGGCGTAGAGGAACGCATCAACCAAATTCTGATCGAATTTGACTCCTTTATCTGTATCTGTTGAGATTTTCCGTTTCACCTCGTTCCACAACTTCAACACATTGAAATATTTCTCTGCTGCTACATACCCATTAATCAGAGATAAATATGTCTGGTCATTTGGTTCGAATCGCAGAAACATCATCCTTCTCAAAGTTTTACTGCCATCATCCAAACGTCCAACTTTACAAAAGGCGTGGATAATTGAGTTCCAGTCATGAGTACCCACTTCAATCCTAGGGTCTTCAACTACTTCATCTAAAAACTCGGCCATTAACTCAGGCCGGTGATTTTCTACTAATCCTGTCATTATAGTTAAGTAACTCCTCATCAAGTTAGGAATTCTCGCTGCCCTCATGTCCTTAAACAACGAAAAAGCAGACTGAAAATCTTGGATCATCATGGATGCATCTATTAGATCATCATAGTTTCCAGAATCCAATTGCAGCCCTGAACTGCTAATTTCTGTCACCAATTGAGTTGCTTCAGCTGTTCTTTGCTCTTTACAGTAAGCCTTCAAGATTGGAACATACACACCAAGTCCTACATAACCTCCTTGTGCACTTATTTCCTCAAGAATGCTGTGTGCCTTACTTGATAACCCAAGATTAACAAGAGCATTAACAAGACCAAAGCCAATAGATTTATCAACCAGGATAGTAGAATGCTGCAAATTTTGGGCTTCAATAATCAACTTTGCTAAACCCTTGATACTTCCGTGTTGAAGAAATCCTTTAGCTACTTCACAATATGTTTCTTCACCAAAATTAGAATCTTCTCTGTCTCCTTTACTCAAACTATGCAGAATAGTAGCTGAAACTAATTCTATATTGCCTGACTTAATATACCCACTAATCAAATTACTATTGAACACTAGTTTGTTTGAGAAGCCAAACCCGTACACCAAAACTTCCAACTCCTTAATCTTTTCCTGAAGCCCCTTCAGTGCATACAAATAAGCAAGAAAACCAAAACTAGACTCGTTAGGCCGAATGCCCAAAAGAGACATTGTTTCCATAACCTTTTCAGCATCACTCACAGACTCAAGATCACAACAACACCCCTCCAAAGCAGCATTACAAGCAATTAAGTCAGGTTTCATAAAGTCTAACTTCTCATCCAGAGCAATCCTACAGTTCTCATCGAAAACCCGCAAGAAGGCAACAAAATTACCACTCTTCCTACCAATTTCAACAAGAACACTGCCCCACAACCTGAAAGGCAGAAAGTACCTATTTTTAAACATGCACTTAACCAGAGCAAAAGCAGGAGCAGCAGTATTGGCACATTTCATGGAATTAAGCACAGTTTCAATGGTTTCATGGTCTAACAAATCTGGGTTTTTCTCTACAGCATACACAACAGATGCAAAAGCCCTCTTGAGGTTGTGGGTATCACCGAGAGAGGACAAATGACAGACGAGGGAGTTGGTGAGGGACCTACTTGGGAAGGCAGAGTTGCTGGTGAGAGTCTTGAAGGACTTCCATGCCTCATCAGTGTCACTGGTCAGAAGGGACTCCTGGAGGGTTGACTCAAGGCTGGTCTGGTGATCTGGGGTTAGGGTTTTGGGGAGCTTGGTGGGGATTGAGGGAGGTGGTGGAGTGGTGCTTTTCGGGGCGAAAATGGAGGGTTGGAGGAAGGAGTAGAGAGCTGGGTTTTCAGGTTTAGTGGAGAAGGTTCTGTGAGATAACAAAATTGACAGAGTTCTTCTCCAAATCCTCATCTCTGCAATGAATCTATGAATGTGTAGAGCAAAAATGCATTGAAAATCGGTAATTTTCACCGTTTTCTGTAGTTCCGGTGAACGACTTGTCGTTGGAATTCAAATAACACTGGCCGGAGCATTGATCAGAGACGGAGAAGACGACTCCGATTCGTCCCGGAGGCAAGCTTCGAGCTACAGATTCATAAACTAGCGATTAGTGTTTGAAATTTCTGTGCGAATTCGAGGTTTTCTTCTGAAACAGATAGTGATTATGTATTAAATTCGAGCTATGATGGTTAAATAATAAATACTTAACTCATACAGTCTGTTACGCAAGCGCATCTGGTGTAGTGGTATCATAGTACCCTCCCACGGTACTGACCAGGGTTCGATTCCCTGGATGCGCATTTTTTAAAGTTAAAACTTATGATTTTTGAAAGCATATTTACAAATACGGTTTTTAAAACTTATCATTTTTTTGCACCATTTAGAAAGTGTGAAGGACGAAAACAAGAATGGGAAATCTCAATGAGAGAGGGCATAATTACAAATGCAAAAGGAGAAATTTTAATTCAAAAAGTCAACGACCCTTACAGAGAAACAAAAAAAGGGTCAGCTGTTTGCTAGGAACCAATATATAAACAAGGGTTGGTTGATTGTTTCCAATCCTAAATCAATCTCACGTTTCAATGTGTAAGTTGTTCTGCACAAGTTGCTTCATTAGTATGTATCTTCTGTTTTATGGACGTGTGTCTCGAGTTCTTGTTTTGCCTTTCAATCGCCGAAAAACTCCCCACATGAAATAGCTGCCCTTCATATCTGCCATCATATACAGGAACATTGCATTAAATTAGGCCCACAATAGTAAAGTTCAATATACATTCAGAAACTGATTATTTACAAAACTTCATAAATCAAAAGAGATAAACAAGATCAGCTAACTCACGCTGGCAATCCAACGCCAATGTTTTTGATGCAAAACCCAGTAACTCCACAGGTCCTATGACACTCCTCAGCACAAGATCTTTCCTCACCATGTACTGCAACAGATCCGAGTACTTCTTTATGGACCTACAACCAAAGGAACCTCTTCAAAGCTAAGAGACTGCTTATACAATTTTCATATAAGTTTCAAGTGAAGTAGCTAAGTAAACCTCTCATCTTTTCCAGGGTAAAAATACAAAGCTATATCATTCCAGTCAGGAGAACGGATCTTGAAGATCTCTGGCCACAGCTCACTACGAGAAGCCAATTTGAATTTTAGAACTCCAGTTAGCTGCTTTGAAAACTTGTAAGCTTTTGCAGAAACTTGAGCAGGAGGATGAGCCGTGAATCCTTCGCAGAATCCCATTTCATGGGAAAGATTAAGAACCTCAAAGGCACCCCTAGAAAACAAAACAAAAGATGCATCTTACACAAACAGTAATAGGAATAACGACATTTTTTACACAGAAACTGTAAGTAAACTCTCCCTGATTATTTCCCAGAACAAGGTCCAAGTCCTTACTTTTTCCAGGCCCAAAAATGAGTGGAAAAAATCCCTATGTAGTTAGATTACATGGTAATGATAATTTGAGTCTGGTAGTAAATTTTGCAACTCTGTAAGATTTGAATATTAAACAAATTTTGCATACCAAATTAACACTTTTCTCTATTTATTATTGGTTGGATTTCATTTTAAACAATGTTATGGTAACCAGATGATCATACTCATTTAAGCAAGTTTATGTATGTATCAAGTAATGAAGGGATACATTTTCTCATTTGTACATTCACCGAGGCTACTACTAGATAGTAAGAAACTGTGAAAAAAGAAAAATCCCTTTTCAGTGTTCTTCTGATAGACTAAATAACCACTTCTCAAGATATGATTATATCACAGCAATATAGAACAGAATACTCACTTCCAAATACTTTCTAAAGCAGGTCCATTTCGGGGATACTTTAGAGAATTATATAGAGCATGTGGAGATTTTCTTTTTTGAGATTCACGATTGTTTGGACAAGCATCTGCGAAATTGGAACAAACTAGATAAGAAAAGGAACACTTTTAGACATTTTTAAACACATAGTATGAACTGAAATTTAGTTTACTACGTATGCAAAATATATTGAACTACTCTCCAAGATAGAATATTTTGAAGTACGCAACCCAGCAGCCAATGGCAAAGACAGAGATCCTTTTAAACATCAAACTGTGGACCAGCCGAGGACATTTTCTACCACGTGAGTTACCTTCTAGAAATATCCATGCCCTCTTCAATGAAAATTGAGATAAATAAATAAGTGAAATGGTTAGCTATAACATATCAGTCTCCAGAAGGTTTTGACGAGTGTTGGTACTGCCACTCCGCCATAAGAGTTCATCAAGCATTCAAAAGTTAGGAAATACTTCGCAGTACCAAACAATGAATAAAGGGGCATATTTACAACTTCACCTATATGTGATGACAACTAGTAATATGCCAGATATGAAATTTGTAATGTAACTAAAACCTTATAGGCACCAAACAAAACCACTTGCCTGAATTGCACGAAGGGATAGGCTTTACAGGCACTGATGATATAGAACTATTAGCTGGGTGTTCAATCCCACTACTTGAAGCTCCGACTTCTTTAGTGGGCAAGATAACATCCACTGGACCATCATTGCAGATTAACTTCTTCCTTGGAGCTGAAAAGGTTTCAATGATCAGAAGAAGGATAGCAGGGTTGACAAATATGTTTGCATTCAGTTGCAAACAGTGGATGGTTGTGACACGAGAAATATCAGAACATGAGTTAAGTGTACCTTCTGTCCAGCCCACTCTCCCACGACTATCATCTTCTCTACTTTTTAGTAGTGGAGGGGAAATTTGTTTTCCATGCTTATCTTCTATTACATACTTGCTCTTTGAGCCACCCGATACAGATCGCGGCACTGTTAGCATCCAGTCACAGCTATGAAAAGGTTTATGCTATAAAGAAGGTTCTAAAATAACATGAGTTAACTACTTAACTGTACCTTCTTTGTGATTCAGTAACACGTCAACTCTCTTGTAACCATCATTCAGTTTTTCACTTTTTGACGATGAGAAGAATCCAGAATTGTTAGATTCTCTAGGCATGACAGCATGCGGACTTGACTTCCTATCCATTGAAGGGCTGACTAGTTTCCCATGTTTGTCTTCTACTGCATCTGTGTGTTTTGAGCCCCGTGAAAAAGATCGACTGGAATGACAACGCTGATGGAAATTTTGACCATCTAATGAATTCAATATCAATTGTGTTTCCAGGAAAAAAAAAACAGGTGTGAAAAACTGTTAGTATTCAGTTGTAAACAGGAATGTCGGTGCTTCAAGAAAAGTTATCCATTGTAATTTGTATATATTATGTAGGTTGGTTGTACCTTCTTTTCGGCTCACTGAGAACCTCACTCTTTCACGACCATCATTCACTTTTTTAAGGTGTGGACTTGACTTACTACTCACCGAAGGGGAAGCTTGTTTGGTTGGTGTATCTTCTGCTCCCGATGCATTTTTTAAGCTTCCACACATAGGTTGAATAGGAAAAGCTGGATGGCTATTTTGATCACCTGAGGAATTTGGCATCTTAACTTCCCTTTGCTTTGTACCACAGTTTGCATTTTCTTTCCAGGTAGCACTTCTTGAACTTTTAGGTACGGAATGAGTCCTTTCATATATGGTAGCCAACATATCTCTTCGATCAGTCGAACTCAGTTTACCACGCATGGTTTGCTTTGTTGTCATAGCAGCAGATCTCGGCTTGAAAGCCTCTTTAGGAGGATAGTAACTTGCCTTTTCCTTAACCATATCTTTAGTTCTTAACTTGGAACTCGTGTTTATTTATTTCTTGGAATTTCCTGGGTCCTGCATAATGAATATTGTGCAAAGCTTTAGAATATGTGTTTTCTTAACCTATTATGGTATATGAATTTAATGCTGGGTTTTCAACAGTTAATCTTTTGCAGCAGATCATTAGGAAACTAGATTCTGATAGACTTTAAAAATATGGTAAATCATTAGAAAGAAAAGTGTGAAACAAATCCCTGAACTGAATGCTTATACGTAGATGTTTAGAGAATTTCAACACAAATTAAGAAAGAAAAAAAAAACTTGATGCGAGCGCTATCAGAAAACATAACAGAAACAGCTCACATGCCCAATTCCAATTCAGATTCTAATACCATGTTTTTTTGAGACTCTAATACCATGTTAAAACAAACTTACTCTCAAGTCGCAACCCAAAAGTCTTAAGATATTAGGGGGATGACACAACTATTAATGAAGAGGTCACTTAATCACATCCTTCCAATTTAACATCATCAACTTTCTCCATCAGGAAAAATGCAATGACAATACAATCAACTATAGTAGATGGATGTGAACCAAAGACTAGCAGTAAGAATTATCAGCATATCCTTCACTAACCTGCTTGTATCTCTATACCACTCTTTTGAAGGTATGCTCTTAAACAAGTTCAACTGTTTTCTAATTCTTCCTACCTAAAACCCCTCCTGAGAAGGAATTATATCAATGCGGGGAAATTAAACAAAGGACGTGGGTAGCTGAATGGAACTACCGTCATTTGCATGAAAATGCAGAACCAACATATAGCAAAGGAACCTCTATGAAACACTCTAATAAATAATAGCACAGGAAATGAAGGGGAAACTAAGAAGAAAGCATCACAAGAGCAATGCTATGTGCGGTCACAGTATTGTGAGGATGGGGACTAATCCACATCTCATCAAGGAAATTTGAAGTGTTTCTCTTATGGTAGGGCATTTATTATCGCACTACATGCTTGCATTAATTGCCCGTCAAGTTGACTTGAACAGTCAGTCCATGGTTAAGCAACTATATAAACAAAACTCATTGTTACATTGTACTCTTTAATAAACAAGAGCTTGATTACCTCAAAATTAAGCAAAACTCATTGTTACATTGTACTCTTCAATAAACAAGAGCTTAATTACCTCAAAATTGACAACAAGAACTTATTGTGTCAAAAGGGAACAACCCATTGGCTATAACGAATAACTAATCAATCAGCCACAAGAATCAACCGAAAATTGAAATGAAGGTATGAAAAGTAAGCCTTCCTCTCTGTATGAAAAAATCCAAACACAATGAAGCAAAACAGAAACAAACAAAACCCACTAACAACAAGTGACATCCTTATCAAACAAAATCAAAATGACAACTTGAATGGAATCAGGCATTCTTCAACTCACGCTTCAAGCAAAGAATAAATATATAAAAATTGAGAAAAATAATCAAATAAAATTGCAATCCTTCTGAGGGACTAACTACAAGCAAATCAATGGGCATTTACGGCAACAACAACCGAAAAGTTCGAAGATTCAATCAGATTTTCCACTGATTTTTGCTAAACCATAGAATTTAACAAGTTGCATCGACCCATATACCCAATCAATCTATTGACTTCACAGCAAACAAATTTCCGCTCTAGTAAGAGCAAAAATATAGCCATATAAACAGTAATTTGATGCAAATGGGTAAGAATACCTGATCAAGAGTTGCTGGTGAGAATATTGGGGGTTTTTGGTTGAATGGCACTTGACTTCGAGCTTAGGGGTCAACAAATTGGTAATCGGGAATGGAATATATTTTGGCAAACATCGATATCGTTTTGTACGGATTGTGTTTGTGTTTATATATTATTAAATTACTTTATCTTTGATCGATGTGTTTGAAAATGACAAGTCCTTTCCTTCCCCAAAACATAAAATACTCTTCTTTTTGGGGGAAGAATAAAATTTTATTGGCAAATCAAAGGCGTAGAGCACGTGCGTGGACATATGGGTGGGCGAAAAAAAAGTTAAAACAACTGAAATTTTATTTTGAAAAGCAAATATATAGATTTTTTATTTCGAAAATGTTATAATCCATTAATCATTTCTAAAGTACAAACACTAATAATGAGGAAAAAATCCAATATATCGAGATATAGGGTGATAACCCCCGCTTATGACAGGTGTTTCGGCGTACTAAACTAAGAAACAAATTTCTAAAACAATATCTAGAAGTGACACGGCAACAAAAGATTCGCTCAATTACATAATACCAAGGGTCTAAATACCCAATCAGGTGATTATCTTGGCTTTCGGAGAGGTGACCTAATTCACCCAATGAACATGATCATCCTAGATAGAGCCAAAACTCGGTTGGGAGGATAGTTCCGTAAACCCTCCAACCCTGGTACCACCTATCATGGCTCCCAACGAAGTTGTTTTGCAACCTTCGTCGATTGCCTTGATGAGGAGGGGAAATGTCCATCTTTGGCATCTGGGTCAACATCCATCAACTCAAATACTCGCTTCTTGAATCTATTCTTTATTCCAACTGCTCGGTGTGCCTTCTCTAGAGCAAGCTCTTTCACATTTTTTCCCTGCGTGGGCCTCTTTTGATTGGTTGCATACTCTGGATCTCTTTCTTCAG
>JAYMTN010001270.1:0-13280 GCA_036897425.1 Erodium trifolium
GGATTCAATAGATTTGTGGGCAATACATAATGCATTCTGAAGTTGTGTGGGCAATACTTTAGGGTAGTTTTTGACAGTTAACCTGTTACGTTCTTATAACGGAAGTTGGTGGGCAATACTTTATGGTAGTTTTTGACAATTAATCCTTATTTTCTTTTCAAGAAAAAAGTACTTTCTTTATGAAATTCCATGAGTTCGCATAGTAGAAAGGAAGAAGATTCCTAAATAAAGGTTTCGATGGCATGTCACGCTACATTAGCACTAGTATCCTCATTCAGTGGAAGATGTTCTAACCTTCACTTTCATTCTGCAGAACAAAATTCTTCACAGCCGACTTGAGGCTTTGCACATTCAAATTGCTGAGAAGGATCGTAGTTCTGCCGGGGTTTCTTCCTCTAGCACTAGTACTGACGGAGCCTCTGATTCTGGCTTACAGAATGTGATAAATTATCTCCGTCGGTCGAAGGAAATAGTAAGCATCATAAACACATTTGTTCTTGTGCAATACAAGTTGATATTAATGCATATGTTCTCTTCGACAGGCAGAAACAGAAATTTCTTTGCTGAAACAGGAGAAGCTGCGCTTGCAAACACAAGTACGTTATCTCAACTTTTGATAACAGAACCCGAATTTCTATGTTAAGTTCAGAGAGTTATTGCCTTTTTCTTATATACCTGTTTTCTCTACTTATTCTAAGTGTAATGTTTAATACATTATTTTATTTTAGTTCCTAAATTTCTTGTATGGTGCCTAAATTCTAAGCAATGTTTAAGTTTCTTATTTTAGTTCAGTGACTTTTTTTTTGTTCTTTTCCTAACAAGAGGTCTTTATTTGTGGTATCGGCTAATGAGCTCTAGTGAATTACTTGTATATGCATGCACATGGGGGCATGCTTTTGTTTTATTGCTGATGCTTTACTCTCAAATACCCATCTCTGATTATTAATTCTGAAGAGCAGTAGTTTTGTATCAGAGATAAAAGTTTTCACTAACATCTCAATTTTCTTGATTTGTTTAGTGCATAGTTTCTTATTAGTGTTGTTTAAATACATGCAGCTTGAAAGTGCTCTCAAGGCAGCAGAGACAGCTCAGACCTCACTCAACACTGAGAGGTCTAACTCTAGAACAATGTTGTTCACAGAGGAAGAGATAAAATCACTACAATTTCAGGTGATTTTCATTTTTTTTTCATAGGTACTAGGGTACTATATATTCATACTGTTGAAGAATCATGTTGAGTATCTTTCTAGTATTATGACCTTGCCTATTACTTAGCACTATATTGTCAAACTACATTTGCAGGTCAGAGAAATGAGCCTGCTGCGTGAGAGCAATATGCAACTTCGGGAAGAAAACAAACATAATTTTGAGGAATGCCTGGTATGATTAGGGTAATTTAGGTTTTTTAAATGATTCGTATTTATACTGCATGCTGGTTAATGGCATTCAATTAGTGATGGAACTGAACTTGATTTGATACTAGAAATTGCGTGAGGTAGCTCAGAAAGCTAGGGCTGAATATGAAAATCTGGAAAGTTTACTGAGGGAGAGACAAATGGAGGTGGAAGCTCTTAAGAAAGAGATTGAAATTCAAAGGATGGAAAAAAATCATTTGGAACAGAAGATGTCTGAGGTACTTCACATTTCAGATGCTTCTTTTTTCAGTCCTTTATGCAGTTACTAATTTAATGTCTTCATGGAAGGTACTTGCAAGGTGTGGAAATATTAGTGCAGAAGATTATGATCGCATGAAAGAAGATGTTAGGCTTCTCCAAGTATGTTACAATTTGATCCCTTTCCATGTAATGTGCTTGGCATGTTTTATTTATTTATTTGTGCTCTCTGACCTCATTTAAAATGTGGGTGTGATACTGTAACCTTTTCGTAAACAGGCTAATGCACTTTAAATAGCTATTTTGGCTCAAATTTATGGTACTTAACCTTGTTGGCTTGTGCTCAGCCATGTCAACCTTAATCAACGAACTCAAAAATGTTGGTTCTTGTCATGACGACCCATAAACTTTTGAGTTTTCACTTATAATATGCTATGCTGCTCCCATTTATCACTAGCTCATTTTGTGTTCATTTAAAATATGAAACTTGTCATATTGTGTTTGCCCTTATATCCTCTGCTCAACCTTTAACAATATGACCTGTCCACCTTAATGACCAGCTATATTGTTCTGTTGACTGGTTGTTTATTTTGTGTTTTCTTCGACATCAGGAAAAGCTGAAAGACAAGGACATTCAAATTGAGGAGTTGAAGAAGGTTGTTTCTGGAAAGCAAGTCACAATATCACAACTGGAGCAAGATGTTACTAACTGCAGATTGGAATTGACTGAAAGGGAGAAAAGGATAAATGACATTTTGCAAGTTGACGTATGGAACATTCACTTTCTTTAATCTTCTGCAGTGTAGAAAATGTGATGAATTGCTGGTTACACCATTTACATAGTTACGTTAATTTATTACAGGCTAATCTAAAATTGGATATGGAGAGGCAAAGGAAGATGGTGGCCAGTTTTAAGGTGGTTGCATTCTTTTACTGATTATTTTAAAGATAACCATCACGTTGAGTTGTGTGCTATTTTCTATTGTTCAAGTTTTATAATGACTTAAAACTTGTTGGGTAATTTTCATCTTCCAGAGGAGGTTTGAAAGTTTGTCAAAGGAGAAGGAAGAAATGAGGAGAGAAAATCAAACGCTAGCAAAACAACTTGAAGATGCTAAACAAGGTAGTAGTTTTTCTTTTAGAAGCTTGTTGAGGACATTTTCTGGCATTCTGTTCTAATTTATCATCTTCATTGTTACTCCAGGGAAGAGGTCCATGGGGGATGTCTCTGGTGAACAGGCCATCAAAGAAAAGGAAGAGAAGGACACTAAAATACAGGTACATCTAATTTTCTAAACTTATTACTTCTATCCTGGTCTTCTTCATTACCTATTACGTCTAAATTTCAAAAGTTTAATCTCAGTTTTTTTTTTCCCACTCAGATTCTGGAGAAGCATCTGGAGAGGCAGAGGGAAGAGTTGAGGAAAGAGAAGGAAGACAGCCGCATGGAGAAAGCAAGGCGTTTGAAAAGTGAAAAGGCGATTAAAGATTCCTTCAATAATGTTGAGCAGGTCTGTTAACCAACATCTATCTTATTTTAGGGATGCTTTTTTCCATTCTACTGCCTTCGTCCCAAAATAAGTGGGCCTCCATTAGTTTGTAGTAACAGATTGAGTAATGGGGACATGATGGCACATGGGGGTAAAGGGTGGAAAGTCAGACACTAAAAACTGAATCCGTAATATTTACAATTGTCTATTGGTGCACTTATTTTGAGGTAGGAGTTTATGCATTCGTTATTCCATTTGCCCATTTGGTGACAAACATGCTGACTTATTTAGTTGTACCTCTTGACAAAATAATCACCTTTAGGACATCTTTTGCTATCATAATAATAATTAATATTTATGAAGTCTATTGGGATGCTTTTTTTGGTAGGGAATACGTTTACTGTAGTTAGTGACAAACATGCCGGTTTTGTTACTTGTACATCTTGACAAAAGAGTCACATTTAGTACACATCTTTTGCTATCATACACATACATATCTATATTTTAGTCTGGAAATTCAATTTTGCATTTGTTTTGTTGGTTTCAGGAGAAAGCAAAGTACGTAAACGAACTGGAGAAGCACAGGCAGGCTATAAAGCAGCTTTCAGATGATCTTGATAACCTTAAGCATGCTGAAGCCAGTCTTCCAGAGGTAACATTTCATTCAAACTGTTACTTGTTGTCTATGTAATTGTATATAGTTTCAGTGTAATGCTCTGTTTGAACACTTCATTTTCCTGTTCTACATCTTCATCTTTACTCTTCTATTGTCATTGTATATCAATAATCTCCTATATTTATATGAGCTTTTTCAGGGTACTTCAGTGCTTCAATTACTTTCTGGGACTGCATTGGATGAACTCGCTGCTGCTTATGTTTTGGCCGTTGAAAGATTTGAAAAGGCAGCCAGTTTGGTTTCTGGCGGGCTTGGTGCTTCTGCTGTTTCTGCAGACACTTCGGTTGTTGCAGATGGTTCATTATCCACCGACACAGGTGCATATCTTGTTGAAATTCCAATTATTTCAAGCCTTCTAATTTCATATATTTACATAGCTTTTAAGGTCTGAAGATTGTTATATCTCATTCCTTGAGCAGGTCGAGCAGTTACTCCTCAAGCGCCCAGGACTACATCTTCTGTGGCACCTTCCCCAGTTACTGCCACAAGTCCCTTGAGAGGTAAAGCTGCTCAAGTAAATGAGAAGAGGCCAACATTACCTAGGACAGGTGTAGAAACTCGTAAAATGGCGAGAAGGTTGGTCCGTCCTCGCCTTGGGAAGCCTGAAGAGCCACAAGGTGATGCAGAGATGTCAGAGATTGATGGATCTAACAGTACTGTGAAGTCTGCGCCCTCTCAAGACACAGAAACTCAAGTCAACCTGATTTCTCAGACCCAGTCCCAATCAGTGGTTCGCAAACGTCTTGCTTCAACTTCTGAAGTACAAGAAGACTCCAACACCCAAGTTGAGAGCAGTGGTGATGTGGCACCTGTGCAGAAAAAGTCGAAAAGCTCGGACACCCCTGTAGATGTTGCTGAAGGACAATCTACCATTCCTACGGAAAGCGCTGTGACATTACAAGCCATTGAAGAATCTTCTGATCCTGCTGGTGATGTACCTGAAGTTACCCATGATGATGTCATGGAACCTGAGAAGGAGGCGGAGACTACTGAGAAAGCGGAGGAGGATCCAAAAGAGCCCCAACAGTTAGATACCACCAGTCAAGATGACCGAACCAATGTGGTGGATGAGATTCTAGATGGTGCAAATGAGACAGACATGGTCGATGATGTTTTAACAGATCAAGCTGAACAAGACAATCAACAGGTGGAATCTGGGAGTGAAAAAGAAGAGGGAGAGATTCCTGATACTACCGATCTAGAAGCTGGTGGAGACATGTCTGTACTTATGGAAAGTCCAGATCACATTGCAATGACTCCTGTGGCCTCACCATCTAGGATTGACGAGGACACTATGGTTGCTGGAACTGCAGATTTCGGTGAACCCAACTCTCCTGAACCCTTAATCGATGACAAGAATGAAGAAGGAGAACTGATTGAAGAAGACACTGCTGAAGGTTCTGACAAGTCAAACGATGGCAATGAGCAGGTCACAGTAGAGACTGATCCAGTTGTGGACACTGATCCTGTTGCAGATGAGAGTACATCATCAACTGTCGCAGATGCTAGTATCTCAAAACAAGCCACCAGTTCCAGTGTTCCAGCAGAAGCTGAGGAGGTGAAACCTGTCTCGCCAGTCAACAGCTCCTCAAGACTAGTGAATCTTCAAGAAAGAGCAAAGGAGAGGGCTATGTTAAGACAGGCTGGAGTGACTGGAGTGACTCCTCCCTCGCTGGCACGAGGACGTGGAAGAGCCCCGGCACGCCGTCTGCTGCGTGGACGTGTTGGTCCAAGAGGTGGGCGTGGGCAAGCACCCCCTGATCATGGTCAGGGTTCATGAATATAAACATATTTGATGGCCATTTTTCGCGGGTTGATATTGATACCTTTGTCTAAAAATTGCTGTTAATAGATCAGTGCTATATGGATACTAGATGTTGCCTTACTTTTTTTAGTTCATTGACTTCACTACAGAGCATTGGGCAGGCTTTTTGGAACCTGGGGATCTTAGAGGTCCTTGATTTTGCAGGTAAACGAACACTGCTACATCATTGAGTTAGCCATGGATAATTTCAGTTGAATTCTATTAATTAATTCCATGTGCCTGTTAAGGTCCTAGTGTTTGCTACATCATTGAGTTAGCCATGGATAATTTCAGTTGAATTCTATTCATTAATTCCATATGCCTGTTAAGGTCCTAGTGGAATATGCATCTTTAACTCGTAATTTTGTTATTGTTTGTTTTTGGTTTAGAGTCAACCTGTTCCTTTTGAAGGATTCGAAAACATATGCCCTGATTAGATTAGAGTGTAGTGTTTCTGATGTTGACTGGGCTGTTATATTATTAAAAGTTTTAATAATATAACATTATTAAACGAGAATGATATCTTTTATCGTTTATGTCATTGGAGGAGAACGAACTCATATCTTAACTTGATGAGTGAATGAAGAAGAAAATGACAGGGATCTTTAGGATTCCTGGTGGTAAAGTTTTGTCTGTATCAATCTTTCTTCCTTTCTTATCCACTCGTCTTTAGTTCAAGCTTGTCTTGCTCCCATTTTTGGTTATTAATAATAATTAGGTCAGGAAATGGAGAGAGTTTTCTTCTGGGAGGACATTTGGTGGGGTGACATTTCTTTTAAATTTCTCTTCCCCGGAAAATGTTTACTTTCACAATCAAAGAAGATGGTGGTGCCTGAGACTTGGGATGGTCTTGTTGGGATATGCATTTGAGGAGAAGTCGGAATGGTTGATATTAGCTGGGGTTCATCTTACTCATCAAGAGGACTCACTCAATTGGATTTGGGATAACAAAGGTTGTTCTGTCAAAAGACTATAATTTACTTGCACAACAAGGCAATTAAAACTCTCAAAAAATATTTGGACTCCAAGAATTTCTCTAAAATCACATCTTTTTGTTGATTGGCCTGCCCGAAAGTAATATCATCCAAATACTATCTAGAAAGAATAGGGCTTCAACCAACTTCAAGAAATCATCTATCCTATTTGCAACTGGGATTATGAAGATGGCTCTCATGTTCTTCTATTCTGACTGACAAGTATGGAGTATGATAGTTGATTGGTGGGAGCTTTCTAGGGTTATTCCTGGCTCAACAAAGCAGCTTATGTCCTCCTGAAGATACATGCTCAATTGCAGGCTCAAAATTATCTTTGGGAAATTTGGTGAAAATAGGATGTTGGCAAATCTAGCTTGCTAGAAGTGATATAGTCTTCAATGAGATTATGCAGACTTTAGATAACATTTTTATGAAAATAGTTAATCACTCTTACAATTGGGAATGGACAATGTTCTATGAATCAAAACCTTTCTTTTCCTTTCAGATGTGGATCTTGCTTAGCTTGGAACTAATATGCCTCAACTGGATGTTTATGTCTGTTTTACTTTCTCTGTGTTTGGTGCTCCCTCACTTCTATCTTCAACAGCAAGGCACCTTATTGTTTGAACATATTCTGCAAGGCTGTTCTTGGTTCGGATACAGGTTCTGGTGTTAGCTGTGCAACCGGTCTGTTTTGTATTGGTGTACTTTGTCTTGATTTTGTTCATCCTTAGACTCATAGTTGGATCGTCCTTCTTAGGACTTTAGAGGTTTGTAATTATTACCTTGAATCGGCCAGTATTACGCTCAATTACTAGCAATTTTTAACCTGCTCAAGTGACCCTCATTAGTCTATTTGCAATTTTTTATTTCTAATATCACTTCGAAACACTAACTACCAAATAAGAATTCACATAACACATTTCGTAATACAATGAAGAGCAGTAGAGGAGAACATTAAGAAGATTTCAGTACATAAATCAAACAACAATACAAACCCATCATTATCATAGAGGAAGATTACTCAAACCATTCTTCTTTCTACCTTTCCATGTAGATCATCAATATCTTCTTCACCAAGTTCACCTTGCTTTCCACTTTTATTTCCATTTAATTGCCATCATCTGTGTATGGACATCATCTGTTCAGATATCCTTATATTTTTTCATTCACACCAGCCAGCTCATCGTTTCTCGTCTTTACGGGACTTGTCATTGGTAATATGTTCACCTTCGCCTGTCATACAAACAAATATAGATCCATAAACAAACAAATTAATGTATGCAATATCCCAAATATGCTTCTTTTCTGACTCAAACTCTAAGGGATCCACTTTGGGAGACAAAGCGCTATGAGCCCTTGTTTAATGGAAACCAACCTCTCGACCTAATAGAGGTCGGTTAAAGCACAAATAAATTACACTTACCACTAACTAGAGTTCTAGGCATGCCAAAAGTTCAATGGGTAATTCAACATGGTCCTCCGGATCGGAAGACTGTGTTGACCTACCCTAATGCAGATGGATATTTATTTTATTACAACTAAACCCAATACCCAATTATATATAAATAACATAATCCAACTATAATTCCCTGTGCACAGTATACTTGTTCAGAGGAATTTAGGGTGGAGGCGAACCTGTGCATTGACAAAATGATGCAACACTGGCCTTATTCTCTTCTCTTGCATCACCTTCTCTCGGTTTTCATAGAAGTCAAAGTCATCGAGTACGGATGTCGTTGATGTGTAGTTCTTGAAGATGTCTAACATTTCAATACCCTGTTGAAACTTCACCTGTACAGAAGATAACAGTAAGTATGACGGGATGTCAGTGGATAAAGATCAGATTTTGTACAGGTACATCCATACCTCCTGTGTGTCCCTGCTGTTGGTAACAGGCTTGTTATCATTATTCTCAAGTATAATATGTCTTAGCTGTGGATTCGGAACATCTTTTATAATATGCCACTTAACAGGGAAATATCCGTCCCACTTATCTTGTTGCCAGAAATCCATGCTTTTATTGAAATCCACTCTGCCAATCATCTCGGCTACCCCGCAAAATTGACCACTTGCATTCACCTGAAACACACCAATTTTGCATACGAATTACAACACTTTCCACATTACAAAAGAAAGGGTTAATTCCAAATAGCTAAAAATAAAGACTCCATAACTACCAAAAACATTTTGATTGGATGTAGAAAACAGTTGAGTAGATGTAAAAAGACGGAAAAGGGTATTTTTTAAGGTTGGGATCAAGGCGTTTTCTTCATTTTTGGCAAAAAGAGTCATGCTTGATTTCTTTGAAAGTTTAGGCAGTTGTAAGTAACGTTTTAAAGTTGGGGATTGTTATGCACAAAAGACGTATAATATGCAATAGCTATCAACAATTAACCCGAAAATGAACATTCAGACGTCTATGAACCTATATATGCAAGTATTTAAATCAATTTTCAATAACTACAGCGTACCGAAAAGAAAAGGAAAACTGGACATTTGCTGCTTTTGTCTGTTATCTTCTGTTGTGCATACCGGAATGCATTATCCAGCCTGTTGTTGCCGTTTGGGGTGCTAGCCCACACGTTGTACTTGATGCTCTTATGAACATCGTCTTCGCTATAAGATTTGATTATAAAGAACAATGCCTGATCATATTTGGTCGGGAAGTCTGGAGAGTTATATTGATCCCTCCTAACTGAAGAGCCTATAACATTACTATTTCCAATCACATCAGCATCCACAGAATGAGTATCTCCACAAGAGACTGAAGGATCAACGGAACTGACTGTCCTAGGATCGTGATTCTTCTCATTAAGTGAACCAAAATCACTATCACCGCCTTTTCGTGTTCTGGGCTTCTCAGCTACAACCCAACTCCTACCATTTGCTTTCAAATTCACAGGACTGCTTCGATAGAGCATCTTGTTAGCTGATTTTAGTTGACCCTGCATGCCACGACACGATGAAACATCTAATGGAGACATGGATCTCTTTTTGTTCAATGATGGATTGGAGAAGTCGGGAGATTTAAAAGATTTCGCGAGAGTAGCCCGGGGTTGACCAAGGGAAGAAGATAAACTAGATTTGGGGTTTGGATTTCCATACGATCCGTAGCCAACGAGACAAGAAGGATCCCACAAGTAGGGTGATGAGAAAGTCTCCGTGTAAGGGAGATATCCAGGGGAAATAATAGATGGCTGAGGTGATGGACAAACATGTTGATTGAAATATTGTCCATCTTCACCAACAGTACACATATGTAGGTATGGACTATAGTAACCAGGCTGATATCCAGCTTCTGACATGAAGTACATAACGGATCCATCATCGGCTTGCATGACCTGATTAACAGAAAAAGTGAACAGAGGATCAATTTCTTTGGAAATATAAAATACACAAGGACAATGCTATAATCTGCGTCTTCATATAAATTTCTGAATGAATTAATGTTCAACTAAAACTTACAGGATATTGAAGCTCAGATCCATCACCACTAACATAATATCCACCATGGAAACCTGTCACCATGCTACCGTAAGATGTGAACATAAAGATGGGATCAACAAAAATGAAAAGACTAGAAAAGTGTAGATTGACTTTTTTGTGACAAACCTGGATAGCTGTATCCATAATAGCCACTGGTTGGATATGGATCACTTTGATCATTCGCCAACAATGATTCATCATTTCCTTTGACACTACTTGATGCATCCCCGAAGGATATGGACGATACTCCATCTGATGGGCTTTCAGACTTCAAAGAAGCCTAAGTATACACATCCAGTTCACAAAAATAAATCAATCATGGTAAGAAAGGCAATTTCATAAAAATATATATGGTTCCTCAAATGTTTTTTTCATGTAAAAGTTGAAAATCCTGATGTAGAAAGTAAAGCTTCTAATAAAATCCTTAGGAACTAATGTTTACCGGGTGTCAACATCTTTACATGCATACATAATACAGTTGATCAATACCGAAAAGGAAATAAAAATTAAAATAGCAAAGTTGATAATTACCATATCAGCAGAAGGGTCAACTTTAAGGTTCCTCATCATATCTTCAAGAGCTGAGCAAGTAAACAAGTTAAGGCTCAACCAAGTCATGAAAATATATACAGTGACATATCTATATATTGTTAAATAAGTAAAAACAAAGAACCATGAACAAATTTATAAAACTAAGGAACTAAACCATGAATAAAACTTCAAGAACCATAACACCATCAATTAAACATAAAAATTTATAACCAAATCAATGAACCACTTCCCAGTAACCAATTCAACTAAAAGCCTCACCTAACTCATAATTAATAACCAAATTAGCAGAAAATTAAAAGTTTATACTCCCCAAAAAAGTAAAATCATTCTTCACAAATTCAAATCGATGACACAAATCCTTAGCTCAAGATAACAACAATAAATGAAAAAAAACAAATCGATGACACAAATAGAAGGATACGAGGTTGTGGTGACGGATCAGCCATTCGGAAGAAGCAGTTAACTAGCAGCAGCACAGCACCTTGTCGGAAACCTTATCGGAAGCTTGTCGGAACCAAAAACTCAGTCTCCGGTGCTCTTATTTCGGAAAAGAATCTGACGAAGAGAGAGAAAAAGGATTGATACTTTTGATTAATATATAAGAGTCAGAAAAAATATAATAATATTTTGATTATTGGTGTTTAAAAGCAACGGCGTAGAGGCCTCCACGTCACAACTTTTAAATCCATTTAAAATCATATTATCCTCTAACCGTATCAAATTGATCTCCAATTGAGATTTTTTCTAATACATGTATTGAATTCATTCATATGGATAGAGTTGTATGTGTCTATTGACTTGATTATATATTAGTTTCATTAAAATAAAATAATGGTTCGGAATTGGGAATCGATATCTTTCCTTTTCAATTTTTAAGCAAAGAAAAAATGGCTTGCTTGAGGGAAAGAAAGAGTCGGCAGCCATTCGTTGATTTGAAAACTAAATAGCCACGTCCATGCTTCAACCTGCCCTCCACGTATCATGTTCCTCAATTGAAAGATACTCTTCCTGCTCGATTGCGTTTCTTTTGTTTTTTCAATTAATTCTGAGTTTCATTTAAAAATGGGATAATTACATCAGGAGTTTGGCCTTTTAGGTGATAAGGCGTTCCCTTCCTACCTATGTGATGTTTAATTGTTTATATACATGGTCCCCGCTCGATCATAGACATGTTATATGCGGCGTTAACAAATTTCTAGTGAGGTGCCTCGATCGAGAAAGCCCTGCCCATTATCTGGCAGGGTTGGGCCTGTCTTTGGGTGGGATGGCTTTTCGGGACCTCCAAGATTCCAACATGGCTTTACTAGGGAAGCAAGCATGGAGTGTGATTACTGATCCTGGGTCGCTTATGGCACGCCTAGTTAAGGCCAGGTACTACCCTCGAGGAGATTTTCAGACAGCAGGTCGGGGTACCAACTCTGGCTACATATGAACCAGCATTTGGGTTACTCAAGGACTTATTATCTCGGGGCTTCGCCGAGCTCTTGGGGATGGTTCAATACCTTCATCTTGGGAGTACCTTGGCTTCTATCGCCAAATTCCTACATTCACATCGCTTCCCCAAATCCTATTGGAGCCACTATGACTACTCTTATCCTCCCAGGGGTCCAACGATGGAACATTCCTTGTATACATATTCTGTTTTTCCCAAGGGGTCAGGAGGTTCTTCTGGCTATCCCTCTTCTGGTGTCTAAGACGAAGGACACATGGTATTGGGCGGATGACCCAAAAGAGAAATACTCAACTGAGGCCGATTATAGGGCTCTCGACCCTCGAGGGCCTTCCCTTATAGGGACCCTCACGGCCTAGTCAACTATTTGGTATACAAGTCCAACCTCGGGTCCGTATCTTCCTATAGCGGCTTCTTATTGGTAACCTGCAAGAGGTGGAAACCAATTTTTGTAGAAGATTTGTTCCCGTGTCCCCCGTATGTCCTATTTGTTCCTCCCATGCCAAGATTGTGGATCATCTATTTCTACACTGTAGGTTCACACATGACTACTCACTCGGTTTGGAGTTATACCTATAATCTCGAAAGGAGACTTCCATATTGAGTTGGTGGGATCAATTTGTGGATGGGAAACCCCCCTCGAGGGTCATAGAGATTTCCTCATGACTATGGGAGATATGGAGAGCGTGAAATGCCTTGGTCTAGAAGGCCACCACCCCCTCGCCGAAGGACTACATATTACTGTAACGAACCAGCTCTGGGCCTGGAAAGGGGCTATAGCCCATCCCACCCGCTCTCGGGTTGGCATTCACCCCGTAGATGATGTCGCTTAGCACCCCCCCCCCCCCCCCCCCGTTGAGATTTATGATGATAAAATTTGACGTTGTCGTCTTCCGAGACACGGGCCAATCGCGCTAGGGACTTATTTGCAGTTCGGATTCAGGAACTATCCTTGAAGCTGAGAATGGGATGGTTAAGGGGGTTTGGGGCCCCAGTCTTATCGAGGCCTATGTGATTGTGGTTGCTCTAGCTCTGGCGCGAGACCGACAATAGGGGAAGATCATTCTCCGCGGTGATGCTCAGGGGGTGCTTGGACTACTCCCGGCCCCTCAATTACTATTGTCCCCATTGGGGGTCACTATTCAGGATGCCAGAGTTCTTCTTTCTATTATCGAGGATGTCAAATCCGTGTTCGTGAAGAGATCGACGAACAAAACTTCTCATTGGTTAGC
>JAYMTN010001271.1:0-13275 GCA_036897425.1 Erodium trifolium
TATACGAATTTTTGAAGTTGAATCTTTGATGTCGTTTGATTTAATTTATTTTTAAAGGTAACGTCTCATTTCTGGTCAAAACCGGATTTGAGGCGTTACAGTTGGTATCACTATCACCTTTGTCTCGGCCAACACGATCATACTAGTCTCCGCTTGGCAGGGATCTCAAGGGTGGATCTTCTTAACTTGGGACCAACCTTTCTCTTGTCTTGTGAGGACCAGGATGTTTGGGCGTCCCTTTCGTCTGATGACTGGAAGACGTTACACTCTTAGTTTTTCTCCTTCTGGACTATGCTCAACGATTCTATTTGGAGGCCGGTTGTTCTGGGTTGATATCATTGGCCTCTTTGTCGTGTGCTGGAATCAAGATTTTGTAGATGCAATATTTGGGAAGGTTGGATTGCTTGTCACCATCCACCCTCACTCTTTAACGAATACTTAGTCGCCCTAAGCATTGGCTCTTGTTTATGTGTTGGATGTTTTAGCGAGCATACATGTGCTTTCCACTCGAGACCCAAGTTTTATTGTAGATGCGCTTCTCGAGCCAGCTCCCGTGGAATCCTTCTCTTACCTTCCTCAGACTGGGATGATAGAGGGGGTTGACCAGGATTGATGAGGAGGAGTAGTCATCTGACTCATGCTCCTCGAGTGAGTCTTTTCACCCTTCAACTCCATGCCGATGTTGTTTCTCGCCTCCTCTTTTGGTTGAGAAAACAACCCCTCAGTCTGCATCTGCTGCTGCTACCAGTGGGTCTTGGGCTTTGTCAAGGAGCAAGTCGGACATGTGTGCATATGTGGTTTCAGATGCCGTTGAGTTCGACACGACCTCCGTTACAAATTTGTATGATAGGCTGGATCAAGTGCTAGCCCCAACCCATGATCGGTTCCCTCTTCCATTCCAGATTTACTTCGGAGGTATCCTTTCTTAGTCGAATGTCTTTTCAGGGGTCCACTTAACGATAATTGATGACTGTATATGGAAGAGTAATACCCAAGGCACTATGTCGATGTTTGTTTAGCGCTTGGGGGTCTGCTACAAAGACCCGTCGAATGAGGGCTTTATGAAGCTCGTGGTCTTCAATTGAATTAGTTTTGATGGACGGTTCGATCCACCCACAAAAAATTACACCACTAGATGAGATTCTTCTTCTTTTTCTTCCCAACTTTTTATGTTCTATCTCTTTGTATTCGTGGGCAAACTTCGACGAGATCAGCGTGGAACATGCATCAACCGTGCAGAAGTCTCTACCATTCTGTCTTGAACAATATAAGCCTATGTCGTTCTTCGACACTCATCCTTTTATACAATGAAGCCCTAAACTCGAGAAATACCATCTTTTTTAATACTTCAGAATGAAAATTTCTGACTTCCAACTTTTGGCTAAACAAGACCCAATCAAAGGCCATGTTAGTTAGGATCAATGTGAAAATTTTGTTATCGAAACTTGTCTTCTGATATCATACGAACGTCGATCGAAATAACCGATCAATTATCAACCCTATTTATCAATGAGTTTGAATTAATGCCATGGAAAACCGTGTAGGAAAGTTTCCAAAGAAAATGCTTGGACTTAAATAAAAAGCTTATGCATCCATTGGTTGCGTCTGAAGCATGACTAGACTTTGGACCATTACAAGCAAAGTTAACCATTTGAAAATTCAGACAGTCTTCTACTCCTACAGAACCCAGTCACACAATTACAATTTCAAAATATAAAAATCCCCAATTTGTTTGTATATTTGAGAAAAATTGAAAATTACTCCAGTTGACCAATAAGAAAGAAGGAGAAGAGGAAGAGCCGAACGTGAGAGAGCCGTGGAGGAGGAGAAAGGCGAGGTCTTTCCCCATCTGCTCCGTTCTAGGGAGCGGCACCGTTGCCGGGTCGGCACGATTTTCCGGTGAGCTTCGTTGTTGTTGTGGGTTAGATCTGTATCTGACAGAGAGAGATTGGAATGGCGCAACAAGGGCAGGCCTCTATTGAACCTGCCGTGCTCGACGATATCATCAATCGGCTTCTGGAGTTCCGGCAGAACAGGCCGACGAAGCAGGTGCAGCTCAGTGAGAACGAGATCCGCCAGCTCTGCGCCTCTGCTAAAGAAATCTTCCTTCAGCAGCCCAATCTTCTCGAGCTCGAAGCCCCCATCAAAATCTGTGGTTCGTTTTTTGGATTTGCTATTTTTGGGTTTTGCACTGTAAATTGGTTGACTGATGAGGCTTTTTGTGATTTGGATTTTCTCTGTTGGGTTTTTTGGATTAATGGGCTGTTTTGTGTTTCTTTTCTTATTGAATGATT
This sequence comes from Erodium trifolium, assembly GCA_036897425.1. Taxonomy (NCBI): domain Eukaryota; kingdom Viridiplantae; phylum Streptophyta; class Magnoliopsida; order Geraniales; family Geraniaceae; genus Erodium; species Erodium trifolium. Next base: position 2,295 of record JAYMTN010001271.1, read on the forward strand.
ATGTGGGAGCTTAGGATTGTAGTGAAAGCTCCTGCTATTCTTTTAGGTGATTGCAGGAATTGGGTTTCTGTATGAGATGGGATTATTTTACTTTGGTTGGAGATTTTGTAGAATTGATGTTAATGGCTTTCATGAGTTGGAGATATGTTAAAGCGAAAACCCCAGATATGCAAAACCTTTTTTTTTAGCGGAAACTAACTGCAAAGGTCATTCGTTCACAAAAACACACTGTCACACTACCGTTATTATCAATAAACAACGACTTCCGTTAAACCTTGAACGGTTTTCGTCAGTTTTTGCAAAAGCTAACGATGACCTTTATAGAGTTTTTTTTCTTCTTCTCAAAAATGACCCCTCAAAACAAAGGTGACTGTTAGTTTTTGCAAAAAACCCGTCAGATTTAACGGAAGTCGTTGTTTATTATTAATAAAGGTAGTGTGACGGCGATTTTTATATTAACGGAATGCCCTTTACAGTTAGTTTCTGTTAAAAAAGGTTGTTCGAGGATGCGTATTTGGAGCGAGCCCTATGTTTAACTCCAGTGTTCATGACATTGAATGCTTATATGTTAAGGCATTTGCTAGTCTCTTGGAGCAAATATGTATGGCTTACTCACATGTTTATTGTTATTATTCTATCTAGGTAAATGTTATAGGTTTGTTTTTGCCATTGTTTCAACTTGCTCAGTGGTACTAAGAGCTTTCTATAGTTTATCGATTATATGGCATTTGTGTGTTGGGCATACTATTTCACAACTGTGTTTCCATGTTTCTTTTTATATAAATGGGTGTGAATCGGAGCAAGATTAAGCTGTCCTGAATTCATTAATAGGATAATTGGTAAAACGGCACAGATTGTGAGAATGATAGTAGAAAAATGTAAAATTTGGACTTCAAGGTGAGTCTGCATCGCTGTTTTTTCTTCTTCTGATTCATTGCTGCTTCACTGTTTTTTGCACCTAGCTCTCTTCTGTGATAATTGCAAAAAAGTGCCTTGAACATGTCTTTTGTTGCACTTTGTATAAATTTGTTTCAAAATGACTATTTTACCCTTGGAAATTTAAGGGATATGAAACTAAATAAAAACCCAAGTTCACATTTTGCACTCTTTGCACGGTACAAAATGACTAGTTTTTTTTTGTACTTATTATTTTTTAAATCTAAATTGTAAGGGTGAAATTGTCATTTTGTAAAAATTGCACCAAAAAGACAAGTTCAGGGTACTTTTTTGAAATTATACCTATCTTTTAATAAGTTATTTCAAATGCTCAGCATCAAAATGTTGCATGGGTTTTCATATCGTCATCTTTTGAGAGCAAAGAAAAAGATTTTTGTCTATTCCTGCTTAGAAGATTCATTGGAAGTCAGATTGAATCTTGTTGGATTGCTTTTTGCTAGTCTTGATTTCAGCTTTTTCAAAGCATCTTCACTGGAAAGTTTATTCTTACAACCATTGCATTATCTTACGTTTTAGTTTCTCCTCAATCCATCATCCATGAAAGAGAAGAATATCTAATTTTTAGGATTCACAGGTGACATTCATGGCCAATATGCCGATCTCCTAAGGCTTTTCGAGTATGGTGGATTTCCTCCTCAAGCCAATTACTTGTTTCTAGGCGATTATGTCGATCGTGGCAAGCAAAGTTTGGAAACAATATGCCTTCTCCTTGCCTACAAAATCAAATACCCCGAGAACTTTTTTCTTTTAAGAGGAAACCACGAATGCGCTTCCATCAACCGGATTTATGGGTTTTATGACGAATGTAAACGGCGATTCAATGTCCGGATTTGGAGAACTTTTACCGATTGTTTCAACTGTCTTCCCGTGTCGGCTCTCATAGACGACAAAATATTGTGCATGCATGGCGGCCTTTCCCCTGATCTAACACATTTGGATCAGATCAGAAACTTACCACGACCGACCGATGTTCCCGATTCTGGTTTACTTTGTGATTTGCTTTGGTCTGATCCCGGTAAAGATGTCAAGGGTTGGGGAATGAATGATCGTGGAGTCTCGTACACGTTCGGTCCGGACAAGGTATCAGAGTTCCTGACAAAGCAGGATATGGATCTTATTTGCCGTGCCCACCAGGTCAGTGGTGTGATGTTTCCTTGTTGTTTTGTGGGTTTATTGCATATAGCTCGTACTAAACGTCTCTTGCACATAATATCCTCAACGTTAAAACGTTGTAGACCTTTAAAAAATTGCATACATGATTTTTTTCGCCAAAAAATGACGAAAACATCCTTGACCCTATTCTAAAAAAATCAATTATTTCATCTTTTTTAATAGTTTTATCTTGGGATAATTGCAAAAAAGTACCCCGGGGTATTCACTTCTTGCAGCTTGTAGCCCTCTTCTTTAAGAATTGCAAAAAAGAGCCCTGAACTTGTCGTTTTGTTGCACTTTGTACAAATTTGTTCCAAAATAACGATTTGACCCTTGGAAATTGAAATAGTAATAATTGAAGAACAAAAAATCCACACTTTCATATCTTTTTAATTTCTTATTCTTTGTACGGTACAAAGAGGAAGAAAATTAAGGGATATGAAAATTTGGACTTTTTTGTTATTTATTTATTATTTTTAAAATCAAAATTTTAAGGGTAAAAAGACAATTCCAGGGTACTTTTTTGCAATTATCAAAGAAGAGGGCTACAAGTTGCAAAAAGTAAATGCCTCAGTACTTTTTGCAATTATTCTTTCTATCACAAAATATTTCTTGTAGTTTTGAAGTCTTTTTTGAGATTAGGGCGAAGGGCATTTTCACATTTATGGCAAAAAAAGAGCTGTTTGCATTTTTTTTAAAAGTTTAGGTGCCTGTAAATAACGTTTTGAAGTTGGCGATGGTTATTTTCAATTAATCCTATATTTTATCCATCGCAACTCCAAAAACATACTGAGATAGTTTATTCTTCAGGTTGTTGAGGATGGGTATGAATTTTTCGCTGATCGAAAGCTTGTGACAATATTCTCTGCCCCTAACTACTGTGGTGAGTTCGACAATGCTGGCGCGATGATGAGTGTTGATGAAAGCTTAATGTGCTCTTTTCAAATTCTAAAGCCGACGGAGAATAGACTCAAGTTCTTGTGAGCTGGTCGTTCTCTCATCAATTGCTATGGTTAGTCTTATTCTAGCTCTCTTTTGCTTAAACTTACTAGGAATTATTGGCTTATTTGAATATGACAGTGAGAAGACTAATCCTGTTAAAAAATAACGTTTAGTTTTTGAGAAGACGGCGTCATACCGTTTTTTCGTGTGTAGATTAGTCTAAGGTGAAGGTTAGTTTTTGAAAATGTAAGGTCAAAAAGGGTGTGTTATTAACGTTTCCCCTATATTTAATACAAAATGAGTTTTATTGATATCTCCCTGGATCAGTCAAAAGATCCTTATTTAACGCATCGCCGATTTTAGGCCAATACCAAGTTTTAGAACCTAGCCCTGAAGTGTGTGTAATTAACTCAAACTATGGATGGTATTGAGAATTCACACGCAACTAACTTCTTAAATAAGAAATAGAAAACTTATTTTAGGACGTCCCATTTTAGAAAATTGGACACTGATTTTGGGATTATGAGAGTATGTGTTTACCATACTTCACATTTGTGTTCTTCTCTTGACTAGCTGATGTACATTATTTGGCAAGGGTTTTACAAGGGATAATTGCAAAAAAAGTATCCTTAGGTATTCACTTTTTGCAACTTGTAGGTCTCTTTTTCAATAATTGCTAAAAAGAGCTCTGAACTTGCCTTTTTGTTGCGTGTTGTATAATTTTGTTTCAAAATGACGATTTTACCCTTGAAAATTCAAAATTCAAAATAACAAGTAAAATATCCAAAATTTCACATCCCTTAAATTTCTTGCTCTTTGTACGATACAAATAATTTTGGATTTGTTATTATTTTTAAACTTGAGTTTTCTAGGGTAAAACGTCATTTTGATACAAAATGCAACAAAAAGACATGTTCAAGAATCTTTTTTGCCATTACCAAAGGGCAACAAATTGGAAAAAGTGAATACCTCAGTGTCCTTTTTTGCAATTATCCCTTGCAACAATAAGAGCAAGTTCCGGGAGTCTGATCATGATGTTGAACCTCTTGCAGGATCTTTGGTCTGGTGGGTTTTGTGGAGAGGGGGTGCATACAAAACTGCAGGCAGCATTGTGAGTTACTCGTTGGGAAGCAGAGTTTGGATGGAGCTTCGTTGCTTGTGGGACATAACATATATGGCAAAGGCCTGAACTGTTAATTTTGGCTTATGGCATTGAATTGTTAAGTTTCTGGTGTACATACAATTGGTTCTGTAAATGGGTGCAAACTGCAGAATATGAGCTCATTACTGTTGATCTGCATATCATTTGTGTGCCATTTTTAGATTTCAGAGTTCTATCCAATAATAACCCATCTTGTGTTGAAGTAAGTGTGCATTTTTTTGTTGTAATATCATATAAATATTTATATGATATGAATATTTTATTTATATTTTTAAATTCTTAATTCTATCAAGGTGGGGTTGTACTCTGTCCTGCATATCCCCGTCCTGATCTGGTCGGGAACATCGGGTTCCTGTTGGGGTCAGTTTGTTTTGCCATCCGCAATAGTATGTTAGATTATGAACATGGATAAAGATATTAACGTGCATAATTACAGATCGTGAAAACATAAAATAGCCTATCGATCATTTGAACTTTTATCTTTAGAAGCTAGATGTGAGCTTACAGGACAATTGGCTCGTGGCAACTAAGGGTCTGTAGCGACGTTACTTTTTGATCTCTAAACATTAAGCATAATTATTTACAAAAATGAGAGAAGAAGAATGATAATCACTCATAACTCCTGGTATAAAATTGAAGAATATTTTTCTGTAAATTAAATTAGCTGAAGTATTAACATTTAACAATCATTTTCGTTGGGCAAACAGTGTTATTGGGCCTAGGTCAGCGAGTCGTAGTTGGGCTTCCATTTACTGATCGATCCGATATCTCGGCCCACAGAACCGTAACTCGGAGTCTCGGCACGAAAATCCGATTTGTCGGCCTTCTTCCAAACATATATAGTTCGGAACACAATTTCTCATATTTTGCATTACTCGATCGGAGCTCTGTGAAGCGAAACCCTAAACCCAAAGCTCTCTTCCCTCGAAGAAGAAGGATGTTTTTCCACATAGTGTTGGAGCGGAACATGCAGCTCCACCCTCGCCACTTCGGCCGCAACCTCCGGGAGAATCTCGTCGCCAAGCTCATGAAGGACGTCGAGGGAACTTGCAGGTTTGGCTTCCCTTTTCCTATAGACTCTGTTTGGTTCGCTAGAATTCATGCAAATTCATGTTCAGAAGTGGAAGTCTTGAATTCTCGGGACTTGCCCGTCAAGGTGTAAACGTTTTGGCATCGCTGGAGATTGAAATTGGGTTTTGATTTCCGTTGAATTGGCATTTTTTTTCCCGTTGATTCTTGATTGGCAGAGAAAATTTGGGATTTTATTGGAGGGTTTTGGTTCATCTGAACTAGGTTAGGCTTTGATTTCAAGTAAATTCGAAGATTATAGAGTAAACTGAGGTTGGTCTAGGATGGGAGATACTTTGCAAACTCATGGTGCACTTATTGAATATTGATTGGCAGATAAATTTTGGAATTTTAATTTGTCAGAGGGTATTGACTCATTCAAAATTTGACTGGAAGTTGAAACTGGATTTTGATTCCAAGTAATTTCCGTCGAGGATTTTAGTGTAAACTTTCAATTTTAGCCTAGAGTAATAGTTACTTTACAAACTCATGGTGCTCTTCAAAGCCTTACTTTCATTTCATAGATTCCTTTTCACTATTCAGAGTGTCTTTCTGGAGTCATGTCTTTTTTTTTCCTATACCCATATTTTGCACCATACGTTTGTACCTTGATCAGGGACCTAGCTTTGATTGATAATGCAAGAAAGTTGAATATCTAAAATTTAAATAGCCGGCTTATTCCTTATCCTGCAGTGGACGACATGGCTTTGTGGTGGCAATTACTGGCATAGAAAATGTAGGGAAAGGATTAATACGTGATGGAACCGGCTTTGTAACATTTCCAGTGAAATACCAATGCGTTGTATTCCGGCCATTCAAAGGAGAGATATTAGAAGCCGTTGTAACCATGGTAAACAAGGTAACCATATGATATTCTCTTAGCTTTCACGTGATTTGTTCAACAACAGGAGAGTTCTTTACTATGTTTTGAATGCTTAAAGATGGGATTTTTCGCGGAAGCTGGGCCTGTGCAGATTTTCGTATCAAACCATGTAAGTTTTTGCTCTATATTTTTGTTGTGGTGTTATTGGTTACCAAAAATATATATTACACAATCCTAAAAATATATATTTTTGCTCTATATTGTTCAATGCAAGAAGGTCGAAAGCAAAACTAAAAAGCATTGGATCATACTTCTACTGTCTTTTTGGACAATGTAGTTTGACTTTTCTGTTACGTTTAGTGTAAGTTAAGGAAAGGAAACCCTCAAATTTCATCTGAGTTTCCTGTTATTGTCCTGGTGTTTGTTTATATATGAATTTCCACGACAGTTCAGCGCAACAATATCCTGTTAAAGTATTGGTCATTTATGCTGCTTGCTTGATTTCTATTTCCCATCCCCCATGTGTTTTCCTTTATTGGGCCTGTTAGCACATCATCCGAATCTGTTGCATCTGTTGCATTCCTGATAATCCCCTCATCTTTTATTCCAGTTGATACCAGATGACATGGAGTTTCAGTCTGGTGACATGCCAAATTATACAACTTCAGATAGTTCAGTATGTTTTGGTTCCAACTATTACTTTTGCTCTCATTGTCTCCCAGAGTTGTTCCTGGAAGGTATCATATATATGCTTGAAGTTGGTATCTTGGTGTTATTGCAGGTCAAGATTCAAAAAGATAGTGAAGTGCGATTGAAGATTATAGGGACTCGTGTAGATGCCACTGAAATTGTATGTCCCGTTTTTCATATAAAAAATTTGACAACCTATTTTTTTTCTTTTTAAAATATGTTTACTCTAGTGTAGTGACTCTAGTCCACAACCTTTAGCCATTCCAAGTCTTAACTACTAGCTCAGTTATAGAGTTCAAAAGCATGAATCAAGTTGATGAAATTCTAATGTCAGTCGAAATAGAGGAATAATGTCATATCTGAGACTATATTGCTTATGAGAAGATTATACTTTTTGCTTAATTCAGCAAATACTTTAAAATTATGCACCTCCCATATTATTCATTATTGTAGGTTTGGTGTTCATTTGAATCTTATTATCAAATGAACGATTCACATAATTATTAGGCTATCATGACGTGTTTTCTGGTGATAAATTTTAGGGAAAACGTTATTTACACCCCCTCAACAACCTTTGATTCTCAAAATCACCCCCTAAAGGTGAGGGGTTGTCAATAACACATTGTCACCTTTCGTTATTAATCAAAAACCCCGGGTTCACACTAAATAGGTGAGGGGGTTATCAGGAACACACTGTCACCTTTCTCATTTATTAGTGTTTTTTGGAACATCATGTTTGTTTTTGATGAAAAACGAAAGGTGAAAGTGTGTAACTGATAACCCCCTCACCTTTACCGCTTGTATTTGAGAATCAAGGTCGCCGGAGCTACGTTAATAAAGTTACCCTTAAATTTTAAATTCCAGCTTTGTCAGGACATGTTTTGTGGTGATGAGCTTTTGAATTGTTGCTTTGTCAATTAATGTCATTTTTCGTATAATAACGTTTTGGTCTCTTTTTTGGCAGTTCTGCATCGGTACCATAAAAGATGATTTCTTGGGTGTGATAAATGATCCTACAGGAGCTTAGTCAACGACCTCTAGGCATGGGAATTACTTCTCTTGTTTGTTGGTGTAACCCGTGTTTCTAAAACTTTGTGATGCCTTGTATACTATTAGTTTGTAACATTGTGATGTCGTCACACTGATTGACATTTGCAAAAAAACCTTAATCCTTGATTGGGTCCATACTTCTGGGCTATGTTTTACTGTAAATCAAGTGTAAATTTTGGCCATGTCATGTAATCCTTCAGTTTAATTTGTTCAGTTACTTGGAGTGCTTATATATTTAGTCCGATAGCCAAAGCAATGGTGACGATTCATCATTTTGGTGGGTTTTCATTCAAGTGAGAGCTCACACTAGTGGTTAGTGATAATATGACAATGTGTGAGTTTGGTTAAATGCAATTTTTTGGTAAAGCTATCATATTCCAATTGACCCGTGTTTAGTTGATTCAGAAATCTCCTTCAAAATCTCCCTTTCTCTTCAAAGTTTTACTATAGCCGAATAAAGATTAGCTGTCGAATTCAGATCGGCGAGCTCCTCAAGCAGAGCTTTAGCCTCCATTAGAAATGTTTCTATGACATATAGTGCTGAAATTCACATCATGAAGTTCTTATTCCATATTCCCGTTACAATAAAATATAGTGTTGTGTTAGACATTGTCACGTTAGAGTCAATAATAGTTATGTAAAAACACAGTTATCCGTTAGACATTGTCACGTTAGAGTGCTTATATATTTAGTCCGTTAGACATTGTCACGTTGTTTCTCGGAGTTATCCCATAAGGATACATAATAAACCGTATAAATCACATATGAATAGTAAATGTCATTTGTGAATTATAAGGATCATCAGACTTGATGAGCTAGTTCGACGGTCCTCGATGAATTGGTTTGGCGTATGTGGGCTGTTTTCTGTCTTGGTTAATAATTTCTGGTGTGCGGGCTTTGTGTTGGTAGAGGGTTGAAAACCGTCCGACATGATAGGAGACGAATTGATACCTGGTGGTGACGGCACCACCCTGGACGGGGTAGTTGGGAAGTATCGACCCAACCATTCCGCCATAGGTATTCATTCGAACAGGCGAGAGTGCTTCGAGCCCCTTGCATGTTGCACCAGATCCACATCTTCCGTTAATATGCCACCTACTAGGTCTTCGGAACTCGGTTTATCAGGCTCCAGTTCCGTCCTCTTCCTAGTGGATCGTTGGTCTCTTCAAGCCCCTGATGGCTTGAAGAGACCCACAATCCACTGAAAAGAGGAAAAATACCTTAATCCCCGATGTTTCTAACTCTATCTTGAAAAACCCGCCTCTTACTTGTCGGGAGGGATGTGTTTTCCTTAGGCTCTGAACTGGTTGATTTCCCAGCTTGATGGGCGAAGCCGAGAATTTCTCCCCCTGTCGGAGTCGGCTGATGGCCAACTTGGGGGAATGAGGCCTTCCCCACCCACTCCCGACCGAAATTGCTTGGACGGGGTTCTCGGGATAAGGCCGAACACCTGGGTGGTCTTCGCCCGCCTGTTTAGGGTGGCGGGGAGTCGACGGTCTTTGTGCTGGCTGACGTCAAGCGTTTATGTCATATTTGACTGTTACAGACCTGACTGGGACGGGGTCAAAGGTACGACTCTTCTGTTTATAGTGCTGGCCGCCAGCATGACGACGTCGTCTTTTGCTCTGCTGAGGAGTGAGGGCTCCGAAGAGTTTTGGGTTTGCTCGAGAGTTTGGTCTATAGCAACATAGTTCGTGGTGGTTGTTGTGGACAGATAGTGGACGTAGTTGTAACTGTGGGTTGCTCAAAAAGATCTTTCGAGACTGTTTTTTTTCTTGGGCCCGATTTCAAGCCCAAGTTGTTGTGATCTAAGATCCTGAAATTTTTGTGTTGGGTTTTATGATTGGAAAATCTGGATAATAAATCTTATTTGTTTTTTTTAAGCTAATCTTGTTTGGTTTTGAGATTAACCATGTTCTGCCCTGATTATAATTAAGATGAACCCGAGAAAGTCACTTGATTTTTCCCTCCATCTCAAAGTGAGTCTTTTAATATATTATTTTCTGAAAAAAAAAATACTCCTCCAAGTATGTCCCGACGAGAAATTGGTACCAATCACATTGATTAATTTTCGTATCGTATACATAATAGAGATCATATGCACAATTGCATGTGCAAATGTTGTCACTTATCCTTAGCTGGCCTCCATGAAGTATATATAATCATCTACTTTATGCTCTAATGGCTTCTACAATAATGTAACCTCGAATCAATGCCGGTTTTCTTTTAAGGTGGTCTTTTGTTTCCTTAAATGATTGCGGACCACGCGTAACTAAACGAACCATTGATCTTGATCGCAAAATTAAAGCTCCGAATAAATAACTAGTCAAAAGCAAAAGGTTAGGCGAATTCTGTAGGAACAAATCATCCATAATTTTTCTGATGTGGGTTGAGAGTAATTAAAACGTCAAATTTATAAGTTGGGTGTAATCTTTATGTATAGTAGTTTATGTATGGCCTGCAAATTTACACTTTTACGACGGTAGACAGTTCATTAGCATGTGAGGGCATTTGCAATGGTAATCGATTGTCATCGATGTGTTCGTCAAATGTTATTGTTGATACTATGCGTTACTGCTATTTTTTCTCTCTCTAAAACGACTCGAACCTCTCACTGTAAACCTAGTTGTCACCGATTAATGCTCCTTTCCCTACCGACGAAGCCGTGGTCTTCGGTCATTGGATGTCACTAATGATGACCTCTCCTTCACCTCCTCCCTTTATCCACGTTGCTCCCTCCCCCTGGCTTCGATTCCGGCCTTCTTGATGTTGTCTCTGGCCGCCCCTTCGTCTCTGGCTTCTCGATCTACTTCCGTCGGGGCTTGTAGTGGATCTGGAAGAGCTGTGCGGGGTTCTCGCGTCCTTGGTGCTCTGAACGTCGGAGTGTCTCTGGCTTGTGTGGTCGTGTACTTTTTAGATCTGAAAGCTGAAGTGGTTCATGGTTGTTCCTGCTTTTGCTGCCGTGCTGGATATGGCCTCTGCTCCTTCCAACGGTTCGGGACTCGTAGCAGATTACCCGGGTCTCAAGGACGGACGAACTCCTTTGGGGTCGTTGGATGTTGACTACCGGTGGGGTCCCTTCGCCTGATAGTTATGGACTGGATCTATAGTGGGAACTGCTTCTCGACCTCTCGGGT
>JAYMTN010001272.1:0-13274 GCA_036897425.1 Erodium trifolium
AGCCGACTCGAGGTGTACTTCTGTAGTAAAGTCTGGACCCCAAGTGGTGACCACCTGACTGACAACAGATACTTCTCTCGTATGGATAAGGGCCAAGGCCCGAGTTGATTATGAAGGATGCAAAGAGCACGGGTGAATAGTGAGCAACATACCTAACTTCTCGACAACGTCAACAATCGAGTCACGATTCTAGCAAACAATAGGGAGCCCAATGAGGTCGATTCCAAAGCAACCGACCTCCGAAAAGCACTCGTTGCGCGTAATCAGAGAAGGAGAAAAACTAAGGACGCACTGCGTTCCACTCGTCAACCTCAAGAGGCGACCAGACATTCGGATCTTCACACGATAAGAGGAACCCTATTTCTAATTCACCATGTTCTATTTCCTGTTTTTTGCACCCAACCTTGCCAAATCTGGACAACGATGTTTTCTCCAATTACACATCTCCTAAACCCGATTTTTGCAACCCATATTTTATGAAAGGCTACAGAAAAAATTACCTCTGTAACTACACACTTCGAAGGTATACAAGATGCATTTGAAGGTCACCATTGTAACATGATTCAAGTGATTAATATTTGTAACACGTCATTTCTCTTTTCTTATATGTAGAGCAAAAAATGGCTAATTCAATAGTTAGAATTTTAAAATGTGAATGGCGCAAGATACACAATGGTAGGACTGATTAAGAGCCTTCCGCGATAAATGAACAGGAAAAAGGTAAGGCTTGGTTTGAAAACATCCAAGTAGTTATGTCATTAAACACGGAGTAAGTGCCTGCTTTTTCCAAATCATCATTTCCCATTGCCAGCCTGCTTTATCAAGAGGATCTTCTGTTGCCTTCACAATGATGCTTGTTATAAGCTGTCATTTTCAAATTCAGTGTCAAACATACCATCTCAATAATATAAGCTGTGTAATAACTATAATATCAAACATATGAAAGGGCTTGCAAACTGAAGGTACTTGATCAGACACAAAGCCTGTCATTGATACTTTGTGGGTGGATCATTGCCATGCACTTAATCATTATTTTAAATTATAACTGCATGCTCAATCACCTAAGGTGCTTATCATACAAGACATCCATGTGCATATGATTAAATATGTAGCACAATTCGGAGTTCATCCGGGGGAAAAGTATAGATGCCGAACATAGGATAACATCAACTATGTTACCTCGGGGAGTTGGAACACTTTTGCACTAGCTGAAATATCACATCAGGCTTGGAGATCCCAGGTCTGAAATCAGCATCCCAAAAAAAAAAAAATCATCAACGGATATTTAGAACTATAATCAGGTCAAAAGTCAACAGGGGTATAAATAACTTAGAGCCAATGATCACTACTTGGATAATGGATTTACTGGACTAATCATCAAACCCTTACCTCTTTTTAAAAGGAACTGGTGGACCTGGCAATGCAACAGTAGCAAATGTGAAGCCAGCTTCCACCCCCTTCAGATGTTTTAACTTTCACATCTTGGTGCAAGATCCAAAGTGGTTTCTATCCAGATAACCACTCCCTGTCTGGAAATTAATGCCCACACACCCCTCATCCAAGCAGCACCAATGTTTGTGATCAAATAAATGAAATCAACTAGTGGAAGTGTCGTTGAAAGTTCCAACCTCAGGATTGTTTTCTTTGGATAACACATCTCTCTGAGGTTCATCTGTTGCACTTTCCCAAATAAATCCGTTTTCATGCCCGGAGGAATGTTTATCAGAATCTCTATCCATGGGATCAGAGCAAGGCCCAACATAAGCTACATATCTTTCTGCAAAGCCATTGCAACAAATTTTCAGACCTTTTCTGTGTCTTCAGGCGTCATTACTAAAGTGCAAAACCAAATTCAACAATCATAATAAAAAAATGTAACACTGGTAAATAAGTAATGCTTATATCATACACACAAAAAAAGCAAAAGAATAATTTTGAAGGAATAGCAATGAGCAACCAAGCTAATGAACGTTCTTCGAAAGCGGTATATGTCCCGAATACGCATACATACAGAATTAGTAGATAAAATTCCGTCCCACCCCAAAGCTTCTACAAAAATTGATAACTGCAGTATGATTCAAATTTCAGAAGTAATCAATACCTAAATTGATATGCATCCAATATGATTCAAAATGAGTTTTCTTCTAAAGTTCCTACATTATTACAAATCATATCTGAGAAAAATACCTAAATCCTGTCATGTGAATGGTTTACATATTTGTCCAAGGAAGAGCATTCATTGAAAGAAAAGCATGTTCAATGAAAAAGAAAATTAGGAAAGTAAAAGTCTTACCTGCCAGGCAATGAAGAGCATTCTCTGCAGCTTGTTGTTGAGCATCCTTCCTTGTCTTGCCCATTCCAACACCTATCTTTTCACCAGAGAATAAAACCTAAAAAAATGGATTAACATCAGTAATACTTCTGTATTCCAAAATAAAAACAACATATATATCCCCATTTAAAACTGAATCAGGAGGAACAAGAGATGCAGAAACATGCATATTACAAAAAAGTGTTGTTCCACTTGCTTTCTGTTTCACAAATAATTACAATCTGTAGAGCAAAGGTAGAGGGAACCAGTATTGGATAATTGTTCACGTGACTTCAGAATAAATTCATTTAGGTTACAAAATAACAACCTTATGATGGTCACAGGCAGCAAGTATTTAAAAGAGAAGTAGAGTCCAAGGGAAAGACAACTCCCTACTGACCTCAACGGAAAATTGCAAATCCTTACTGGTGCTTACAATGGACCTGAACTCAACCTGCACCGAAGAACATGGCATCTGAACTCCAAACTATGAATAACATAGAAATGTTGCGTAAACATGTAATGTGCCACATACATTCGAGTTGCACCTGCGCCCAATTTCTTGAAGAACTCCTATGGAAAAGGATGATGCCTGCAGGTTTACTTTTGCAGCCTCAGCCTGGTGGAAATCTCTGCTATTAGAAGGCATCTGGCTATGATATACACCAACCCCTGTAAAATAACAAATCCAATCAGAAAACATATAAATAATACATATTTGGTCACTGAAACGGTATATGACATTCACTCGCAAGATATTCAATTATCTGAATTAAGCTTTTCTTTGGAAAATGATCTGGCTAAATATACAACCATGCTATTTCCATGCACAGCCGAATATGCGAAGATTTCTCAAGATGTACTAGAATTAGATGAGAGATACAACAAATCTATTTTTTCAAGTCTGTTAGAGCCAGCTCCGTGAATCCTTAAATAATTGAGATCCTCCACATGAATTCTCTCTCCAATCCATCTTAATATCCTATACACCACAATAGCGTCTGGTAAACTTTGCATTACCATGAATTTCATATAAGGTTATTGACCCTCCTAACGTTTCAGATGCTAACACTATATCCAAAGGAGGTCTTATCTTAATTCAATTAGATCACTCGCAACTTTTGCTTACACAATTAGATACCTTATTGCAACCTTTTGCTAACACATACTCACTTAAGCATTGTCATCTCTCCTACACGCATGTTATGACTTGAAACTCTTTGGAGCTCTGAATTCAGTCTCGCTTACATAGCACGACTAAAGGTATGGTGAGCTTTCTATTCAGCTTTAGAGGAATTCTTTTATACCATAGAAACCCTGAAGCACTTCTATGTTTCATGGGTTCCATTCCCATTCTATGGCACCTAAAATGAACCATTTTAGTAACTTCAACTCCTTGGTAAACACTTCTATTCTCCATATGCATAATGTATTCAGTCATCCTACATAGCTTAAACCTCTTTTAACTCTAGGGTTGATAATCAACTAACCTACTAGACATTAATTAACCTTTGGTCTAATCTCTCAACTAAGGAGCATCATCGGCAGTCAAACTTTTATGTTTCAAATTGACCCTTAACTCTATGGTACACACCACAGCATCTATATAGCTAGAAACTAGGCATTAGTCTTCTCTAATCTGATAAAACCAGGTGTTGGTATTTGCCTTCATCTCCATAACTTGCACTCATAAAATTGTTTGAATAAAGAAATCAGAATAAAGATCAATAAAGAATTTTTTGCAAGGCATAACAAGATATATTGCTGGTATAGAAAAAACTAAAAAAAAAAACATTTATGCCAGTACAGCTCAAATTCTTTACAACACCATATTTTTGTGTTTATCATGAGCTTCAACATAGCACCCATTAAATATTCGCTTACACCAAATTGATTCACTAACCTTATACTATTATAACATTGACACCATATCTTCCCCAAAGAACCATAGACCTCAACCTATAAATCACTTAACTTCTACCCCTTTCATCCCTAAATAAATGTCCCATTTGACTATATTTAGGAAAATTAGGCATCCAAGTTCAAGAGCTCAACTTTGTACCCTTTACTCTCATGTGTCCGGTGTTCCCATGTCCCAACTACTCAAGTTGTTATCACTAACTTATGGAAAGATTATTGGCAATTCATGACTAATTAACTAACTAAAATGGAATTAGAACACAATGGGAAATCCACTTTTCGAAAAAGAATTATTTTGGGACAGAGGGATTGAACAATATGTGATGACAAGCTATCTGATTGCCCACACAGTACCATCAGGCATGATAAGATTACATCATTTTATGTCGAAGATTCACAAAATAAGTCGCTATGTTGACCGAAAAATAAGGCAAGAAACAGAAATTTCACATGCCTGGAAACTGATTTGTAGGAGGCAGATTCTTATTTTGCATTTGATATCCAGCATGTACCTGCAAAAAGGAAAACATTTTACTAAGTGTGATTTTTAGTGGAACTCTTCAAAGTAAATCCAAATATAGGTTCCAAAGCAACTCGGAACCAACCTCTTCACCCTTTCCTTGGGATGGATTTCCAAGTAAGCCCGAGGGTGTAAATCCTGGTAAACCATGACCAAATGGATTTTGATGAGGTCGCTGCTTATCATATTTAAATGCATCAGTTTCTTTGACCAACCCGGATTGCCGGCTATTTATGTTAACTCCTTTGTTGATGTCTTCATCTTTTTGACCAGGAAATCTAGAAAGAAGAGGGGGCTCCCCCAAGCTTTGATTTCTCAAATCTAGACCATGCTTCACAGTTGGGAGCCTTCTATTTATGTCATGAACACTATCAGGAACATGAAACTCTCGCCTAACAGGAGCTCCAAGCAAACTAGGTTCTACAAAATCTCGCCTAAGAGGAGCTCCAAGTAAACCAGCTCCAGGCACAACATTCTGCCAGTTAGCCAAGCAAAACTTACTACCTTAAAGAAAATATGATTAGCAGATGGATGAAATTACGGGCACAAATAAGAACTAACCGGTTGGTTCAACCTCCTCTCAGTTTCTGCACCATGCATTCCATCAGAAATGGGTGCAGTCGCATTGCCATTTGGTACAAAACCAGCATCCTACCACAAGGGTTACATAATAACATATAAATATAACACCAACTCCCAATATGGTGAAGAAATAAAAACATTTTGGATCGAGTACCTCAGACATCAAATAATTGCTCACATCAGGCGCAGGGGGTAAGCTTACTGCCTCATCTTCATAAAAAAGATCGGAGATCCTTCTCAATAAACTTTCATCAAACTCTCTGACCAGTACGTGCCAAGAATACATCAATTGTGTTGAGGAGCACAAGGGCATAATCAATTTTATTAATATGAAAGAATTCAAGACATTTCTCCAAAATAATAGTAGATAAAACTAACTACTCTTACCTAAAAAAACAGCCTCTGACATTGCACGCAACATTTCTTGCTACACAAAGGACTGGAACAGCATTTGCCGTCTATTAAGGAAAAGAATCTCAGCAACGTTAGTTCCACTAGTAATAAGTTTAAGGAAATCAAACAAACTATTGACAATAATGAAGGTCATGAGAAAGTCTAGAGGTACCTCTGCTTGAGGAGCATAATAGGGGGTGAATGGAGGAACTACATGAACACGAGGTTGATCCTTATCTTCCCAAACCTTCAACCGATCATCAATCACCATAGCCATTTTTGGATGACAAATGCCATCTTGGAAGACACTTAATAAGGATTTACGAGAACCTATGAAATTGAAAATAAAACATAATAACTATTTGATCTGAGGCTCTGAGATAAGTGTAGTAGTTAGAATCCTACAATAGGCAAAAGAAAAAACAAATAAACGCTAGCTTTCCAACCCTCCAATGTTCAAACAAGTATCCACATCCTCCCTATAAATAATGAAACAATAATTTTAAAAATGAAAGATTACTTGCCAGATTTTACACAGGTGATCCGATCTCCAAGTTGATTACGACCTATCAGATGAGACCCTGGGTCAAGAAGTCTCCACATTTCCCAGGCATAATCTCTTTCAGCCATGGTACAAACGTAAACTTCAAATCGCTTGCGACCTTTGGCAGTCAAATAACTTCTCAAATCCTCCCAAGCAGGCCGCAATCTCACAAGTACACTAGTATCACGAACATGCAAATGCAAAATAACAAGCCATATGTAATTTGAAGAACATGTGAGGGAGTGGAGACTAGGAGCTACCAGAATATATTTCCTTTAATCTAAGTCAGGTCGCAAAAATAACTCCATTTGCATCTAGATTACTGGCTATTATGTAAAGCATAGCATTCTTCAAATGGACCCTATATTTGTTTTCCAGCTCAGTTGTATCCACTGGTCTGTGGATATGAAACATATAGTGTGCACGCTAATAAGCTGCCTTTTTTATTCAGCTAAGTCAAAGGTAACTCTCACACACCTTCAAATTCACTGTATCTGGAAGCTGTAACATTTGGCACCAATACGACTATCAAGAGGTCTGACGGAAAAAACAAGCAACCAAACATGAAAGTAAAAACCAATATGTGAAGGAGATAATGCGTAAGTTACTACGCAGCTAATTCCTTTCATGTGTAAACATGTCCAATCAACTACTCAACTCATAAATCAATGTCTTGGTCATGTACTCAATTTCATGGGAAATATCACTGTGTATTAACTGAATCTGAGAGAAAGATAGAATATATATCAAATAGACTCAAGTATGATTTCAACTACGAGAATATATTATTTCTATCACTATTACCTTTTAAAATGAGAGGATGTGAGCAGTTCACAACTTCTAACATCCATCCATTAAGTGATATCTTTATACTGAACAATATAGTTCATTATCATCTTAATTCCAACTATCATATCCAATTCACATATAGCAGCAACAAAAAAGTAAATAAACCATAGAACTCCTAACGACCATACAATATCAACAGATTCTAACCTCTGGATTTATTCGAGTGAGGACGATGTTCCTGTCTTGCAGTCTGATAACCTGACGTACCAATTTCTCTTGATTACCAGGTGAAGGAGAAACTTCCTCCATCTGAACCTCATATACCTTCCCATTATCATCAACACTATCTTTCTCTGCATATTGTTTCAATAATGCCCGATCATCCATAATCCGCTTCATTTCAGCTGACATTCCTGATCGTCGAACAGGGTCAACCTCACGGGCAACCCATCCACGGAGGGCCTCAATTCTATCCTCAAAAGATTTCATGGTGTTTGCAACAATAAGAGTCTCATCTAGATCAAATACGATTGAAAGGCACCTAAGATTTAGCATTCCTAAGGAAGCATTATACAGACCCAAAGGAACCGAGTAGCACCAGAAACATGGGAACTTTTTCTGCTTACTAGGCATTGCCACCAAGTGAATCTCTTCATGCCCGAGCAACACCACAGCTGTCTGTATATAACCAAATGAAAACCATCACACACTCTAACCCTCATTATGATTTTTCAAAACAAAAGTAGAAAGATGCATCACAGATTTAGTGTATAGCTGTTTATATACTTGGGATTAAAGTAAAAACTCAGCAAACAGATTACAGTAACTGGAAGCTCTAGCATTCAGTGAAAGCCCCAGCAACTGAAATTCGAGATCTCAAATACATCCCTACATTTTCTAATAAATAGAGTAAACCCAATACATGCAAATGCTAGAACAATATCGAAAATTAATGGAGACCTTGAGCTCGTGGAAGCAAGACGCATGCAAATTGATCAAATGAGGCTGTTCCACAGGCGACGATGACTCGAGCTTGCACCGAACTGAAAACGATGCGATCGTTTGAAGAATGGAAAGAGGCGGGCACCGCTCACTCTGCGGCGATATGTGGTGGATGCGTATCTCGTTGTTCGGGAATTGGAATTTTTGATCCTTGAAAGGAACAGTGTCCAGCCCTCCCAGAAACAGATCGCCATGAAACACCGCCGATTTAAACCCTAGGCGACTCATTCAAATGTTGACGAAGAAGACGAACGAATCTAGAAATGTGCGAAAAATTCAGGAATTTTGATGAGTAGAAAAATAATTCTCAGGTAAATTTGTTTTTCTCTTCCCTTCTCATCTCACTCCGCAAGAACCTCTCTCCCTCTCACTCCACTGCCTAGCCCTCTCTCTCTCTCCTCAGCCCAAAATCTACAAGCTAGGGAACGGCTCTGCCCAATTTATAGGAGAGGCAGTTTGATTTTGTCTGAATATTACGAAAATGCCTTAAAGTGAGGATCGTCTGTCCCGGGCCTATGAGTTCGTGGGAGAAGGGCCATAGCTGACTGACACGTGGCACACACAGAATAGTTTTGATCTGTGGGCCCAAACTTTCAACCGCTGGATGGTTGTGCGAATGCCACATCTACGCCAACCTGGCTCAAAGCCTACGTGTCGTCCCAATATCTCATGCTTAGCATCATAATCATGTTTTTTTTTTTTTTTGAAAATGAGGAACATATGGTATTATTTGAAACGCCTCAAAAATATATAATAGTGTATCTAGTATTTGGAAACCAAACCACGTAAGAACAGACATAGAACGGGACGTGCTAATTAATGAGCAGCCTTATTCGCAGTTCTAGAGATAAACTCGAGTTTAACATCCTCGAACTACATAAAAATGGACTTGCATTCTTCAACAATGCAACTCATCGGTGAGAAAAAAGGGATAGACCCTAGAATCATCCTCACTACAAATCAGGCACATCTTAATCGTGGTTAATTTTTCCATACGGACGCAGGAATTTTAGTGAAAAACCTCTACTATGTGAGAAGGAATTTGGGATGCTGAGTCAATTAGTGTGTGATCCTGAATTACATATACAATCACCCCATGTAACTGTATCCGAGCTATCTATCTATCTATTTATCTATCTATCTTGGAAGCAATTGTGTGATACTGGGAGAGCTATCGATAGTATCTGTAGGGTTTAGTGGTGATTTTTTCTTTATCTTCCCAGGAGCGGATGATGTTGCACTTGCAGCAGCGCCTGAGGCTGAAGTGGTGGTGCCTTTGTAGACCCCTGGCTTTGTTAGTATCTTACACTTGAGATGAACCTCCCTGGAAAGCATCTCCACCACTTGCTTTATGCTTGGTCTTTGGTTTGCTGCTTCTTGGATACAAAACAGACCAACCTTAATGAACCGCAGCGCCTCGTCTTCTGGGTACTCTATCATCTCAGGATCCACAAGTTCCAGAAGCCTCCCTTCTTCTTTCAGTTTCCATACCTGCAACCATCCATCGATTTTGTAACTTGAGAGTATATAAGCTCCACTCAAGCAACAAAATATGTTTCAAGTAAAGTACCCATTCCACCAGAACCAAGAGATCCTCCCCAAATGCTGCCTTACTGCTGCTCCTGCCGCTTATAATTTCTAGTAGAAGCACCCCAAAACTGTATATATCTGCTTTCTTGGTAAGCTGCCCTAAGAAGGCATACTCTGGGGCCAGATATCCCCTACACACGTTAACGCTATAAGAATATGCATAAATGAAGGGCTTCATATACTCTATTAGTTCAGCAAAGGGCTTAGGTTTATTCTACTAATTAAAATTGTCTTGGCTCAATTTGTTCACACTCCTGCATTTGATCTACTCTCTTTTATGGTCTATTTTTTATGGTATGTATCTTCACCCTAACCCTCAACTTCCTTGCCTCATGTTCTGTGTCTCCACCTCTGTACTCGTCTTTTTTCACAAGTCGGTCTACCTTTTGCAGATCTTTTCTTAATGAAGCAATGAAACTATAACAGTTATGACTAACATCAGAGAAATTCAGAACTGTTATTAACCATTTTCTTAACAAGTAGCTGCAATATTAGAATAGTAGTTTAAATGATGATTGTTCGTCAGCCAGACCCAGCCAGTATCTGGCACAATACATTAGTGATCCAGCTATGAGAGCCATCTAATGATGCTTTTACAGTTATTAACATGGTGAAATCTCCTACATAAATAGATACCTAACTCAATAAAGCTTTAACGACTACCATAAAACCTCATACACCGCTAAATTTCATATAAGACTAATAGCAAAGATAAAAAAAAAAAACACCACTAACATTAAAGGCAACGTTAAAAATGCTTACACTGTTCCTGCCACTTGAGTACTAATATGAGTGACATTGTCTGGGAAAAGTTTAGCCAGCCCAAAGTCTCCTATTTTCGGATGAAAGCTTTTATCAAGAAGTATATTACTAGCCTTAATGTCCCTGTGGACAATATGTGGCTCAGCTTCTTCATGAAGAAATGCAAGACCGTAAGCTGTACCCAGACATATAGCAGCTCTCTGAGACCAATTCAGAAGAACAAATTTACTTCTAGAACCTGAAATAATAAGAGCTGGACATTAACTTGGTCTGTTCCATTATTTTGCAGGAAGAAATATCTTGAATAAAAAAATCGATATTTGGGAAACCTCATAAGTTTTTCATTTTTTTGATCACGGATATAATACGAACAGGCATAATTTGGAAAATAGCAGTAGAAGAAGCAGCTGTACTAGACACGAGTCACCTCAAATTTGATCTTTTCAATTTAAAGTTCCCAAATGAAATAAACAAAAAAAGTACTTACAAATACAACCTCTCCGAATAATTACCAAGTAAAACACGGGCAAGGCTATTGTTCTCCATAAACTCGTATACCAATATCCGATGATTGCTCTCAACACAACATCCAAGGAGTTCAACAAGGTTTGGATGCTTTATATCTGATATCATGTTAATCTCTGCCAAGAATTGTTGTGTTCCTTGTTTTGATTCTGCAGATAAACACTTGATGGCGATCTGAGTACCATCTCTTAAAACACCCTGTGGCCATAAACAGAAATGAAGATGATAAAGGGCTTACTCTAAGGGCTCTAATCGCCCTAATGAGAAGAACTATGCAATTACATGCCTCCTCTTCTCTTCTCCCAAAAGTGTGTTGCATTATCTATAAATACAGACGAAATGATTATTTATCTGACCTTATAAACAACTCCATAACCTCCTCCACCTATTCTGTTTGATGGATGGAAGTCCATAGTCGCTGATCTCAGTGAGTTATAAGAAAAGAGCCTGACATTGTTGGTGACAATCCCTAACCATGGATAAACACACAAAGAAATACATGTAAGAATTGAGGGAATATCATTCAATTAGAAAGACTGAACAGCTCCATATAAAATAAAAATTAACAATCAGCACCCTGAATTTTAAATGAACAGGACAAAATCCATGTAAGGGCTAAGTAAGATTTACAGGGCTTACTGCCTCTTCAGACTGAGCTCAAACCTGGTCTAGTACCTGATAAAATGTGAAGTACGCCGTAGGCATATCATGTGCACAATCATTCAAGTCAAATGAACAAAGATTAGAGAGATAGGAAGGGGGAGAACAACAGTAGTCAAAACTCAAAACCAAGGTCTTGAAGTGGAGTAGCTTGTCCTAGGGAGCAATATGACAGCCTAGATATCAACCTCTTTATGTTGGCAATCCTAAGATTTGAAGTTACACAAACTGTGTCTAAACTTCATATCCTAAACATCAGCTATTCTCGGCAAAGTGATCCAAGGGAAAAAACAAGGTTTTCCATTCATGCGACATCCTTAGCTATACTCAACCTGAACTGACTAAAAACCTATAAATATATTCAAACATAATAACTAGTGACTAGGCTCAGAGTATGAACTTTGAATCTATGCCCAGTTTTAGTTCCAACATATTGCCTGGCTATGTGAAACCGACCCATAAAAATTGTTATTCTATTAGTTCTAAGAGAGTCTGTAGAAACTTAGGGCCCTCCCTTTATCTGACAATAGACTCATAGCTTCTTAAGATTACATTTCAGCCAAAAACATTTAATCTAAGCATGTAAGCTTACACTTGAACTAGTTAGCTTTAAGCAAGTGGATCCAGGTGATCACCTCTGACTGACTCATTAGGACGCTTTTAACAAGTAAATTGTTCAACAAACAATAATCAAACCCTAAATGAGATCATAGAGGTTTTAGGAAAAGAATATAACTAAATCATTTAAGCATCTGACATTTTAGAAAATAAGGTTCTGTATAAACAATTCAACAATAAATCAAGCCAGAGAAACATTAAATAACATGAGAATTTCAGAAAAGAAACTGATATATCTCATATTATCACCTTCTGTTTGGGGTTCACCTTGAGCATCCTTCCCTCCACACAATTTCAATGAGCCTAAGCAGCTAAAACTCATTGTGCTGCGCCTCTCGAAATCCCAATTCAAGCAATATCAATCTTTATCACATCTCCTCTGCAATCCTAAACCAACCCAAAAGTTATCATTTCTCAATCTGAGTATTACTTAATGCAACCAAACAAAAAGGAACCATTAAAACCAACTCAGCATAAGCAATAAGTGACAGTGAAACTTAACCAAAACAATAAATTCCCAGCAGAACCAGAAGAGCAATCATGCAACTGCCAGAAAACTTATGAAAACAAATCCCATCTTGAAGAAGAAGAACACATCCAGATATACCTGAAAGTGAGAAATCAGCAAAAGATGGAAATGGGGGAGAGAACCCATGAGAAATGGTGTGAAGATAATTGGGCAAGAGCTAAATCAATGTCAGACCAAACATACTAGCAGTAGGAGAAATGTGAGGACAGGAAGTGAACAGGGTTGGGCATAGCTATGAGTATCGTTTCTTTTTTGAAGGGTTTGAGGGAAGTGGAGAGAATGGTCCAAACAGGGAAGAGAGCATTAAACACAAAGTAGAAGGAGGAGGAGAAAGGAAATTGAAAAAGATGGTGACTTGTGCTGTGATATCTTCATCGGTTTCTGCTGTCATGGAAATGGGAAGGTAGAGAAAATAAAATAGCAATAAAAAGGAGGGCTTTTCACAGATTGATGAGAGCTGTTAGGAAAATTGCAAAAACCCCATGTGAAGGTAAAGAGGTAGCTTCTTCATCGGATGATCAATTGGTAA
>JAYMTN010001273.1:0-13274 GCA_036897425.1 Erodium trifolium
ACAACAGACTCAGGACTCAGGACTCAACAACAGCCTTCCCACTGTACATGCTCTAAGTAACACGTTATGCTTATTTCATATCGATAGTAATGTACTTCAACATATTTACGAGGGAGGGGGTTGAGCGAAAAAATATATATTCATGAGGGAGATGTTCTGACCTTCCCGCAACTTTGATTGTTTTCTCGCCACCCGGAGACACAACCTTTCTCGTTTCGGTTGGTAGTAAAATTGTTATATCTGGTAACCTCGCACCTACAAGAAATTCATTTAAAGACAACAAAAACAAGAAGGTTGGTTAGTCTTTGCAGAGTACAAATGGATCCAGGCAGACTACTTATATTAAGTCGGGTTTCCACAACTAAAATCTCAACATTGTTAATTGGGTGTAGCTCTAACCTTTATAAGACGTTTTATTCTTATATTATTTCCACATGGATTTATATGTGCTCAAACATATGGAATATATAGACTTCATGCGATAAAATATAATGCAAATACACGAGAATGAAAGGAAATGAAAGTAGATAATAGTACCGGCAGCAAGACGATGCTTGAGACCTTTCAAAACTGTGAGGAGATACACCTGCCATGTTTTTGACAAATGAATGTTGGAACATTCAGAACATATAAGAGTGCATTAACAAGTAAATATAAACATTTAAAACATGTTCAACTGGTCAAGCACTTGAATTTGAGCCTTGGAGACCTGAAAATCGTATTACCTCACCCTAAGGTATCTACAGTGGGGGCGAAAAGGAGGGTCAATTTGGCAAAAAAAGGAGGTTTTTGACAGGTTAGGGCGATTTTCCCTCCTATGGGGCAAAGGATTCATCGTAATGCGAACTTATGTTGTTATTTACCCTCAATTCGCCATGGTTAGGCAAATATTAATGTGGGGAGCTCGGGTGAATCTGGGCGAACCAGCCGGATTCGCCTGGGCTAATCCCTCGTGCACTGCAGATGCTCTCAGGCATCTCCAATGCACTCCCTGTATCAGCTAAAATGCTATTGTAGGGAGTCAACATTGTTAAAAAACACACTCTACACTGACTCCTTACATTATTTTCCATTTTCGCCTTCCTAAGATGTAGAGAGCTCCCTACATTTTCTTACATCATTTTATATTACTTCTACTCAACCCACTCTCATTAATTACAAATTAGAACTCTTTAATTCAAAATATATAATATAATCTGAAAATAATGTATGTAGTTTAAAGGGAAAACGTTTTTCACACCCCTCAACGACGTTTGAGTTTTAAGAATCCTCCTATAGGTGAGGGGTTATTAGTAGTAACACACTATCACCTTTTCACTGTTCATGATCAAAAATCCATTTTTCAATGGGTTTTTGATGAATAACAGAAGGTGACAGTGTGTTACTGGTGACCCCTCACCTATACAGTGTGTTTTTTAGAATCAAAGGTCGCCAAGGGTGTGTTGATAAAGTTACCCCTATTTAAATGCAGAGAGTGTGATTAGAACAATTAAAAAAAAGGATTCCGTACACTAACATTTATGTTAATGACACCTTACATTAACTTAAATGTGGGGAGTATGATTGGAGTCCCTTATCTATCTTCACATCTCAACTTCTGTTGAACCTCTCTACATAAGGGAACTCTTGAGCCTATTTCTTGATACAGTAATCTAAAGCTCTATAAGAATAGAAAAAAAGCTTTGATACACTTGATCTAATCGATAAAAGAAACATCTTCAGGGGTAATCTAAAAAGAGGAAATTTCAGAAAATCGAAATGCTTGTCTACAGAAGCTTATGAACGACTAACCTTAGCAGTATGAATTTCCAATTTTCTTGCATCAACTATGATAGGATTTTTTTTGAAGGACACAGATGGAACAATTCCTTGTGAAGCCGCTCCCTGTTAAAAGTAACGAACAAAAAAATGGTCTCCAAGTCAGTTTAAAAAATGGAACTATTTTGAGCAAAATAGACTAATCTTATCGGCCTACTGACCTCGAATAATGACAAGGCACAAGGGTCATATTCTCCAAATCCATCTATAAGTGAGTAGAGTTTATGGTATCTTGACGTGTCTGCGTTGAGTCCTAAGTTCTCAATCATTCTATGTTTCAAGGAACTGTCACAAGGAAGCTGAAGGCATCCCAGAACTAGAGAAACAACCTCCATAGTGGGTACTTCACCAGCAGCGACTGTTTCGCGGTACACTTGCAATGCCACTGAAGTCCTGGAGGGGAAAGTAAATTGCCCAAAAATAATTACCGATTCACCCATGATTAGTTTTCATGAAAAATAATCAAAATATGTTGAAAAGGGTAGAGTAAAATGTGACGTGAGTGAGGGAGAAATTTAACAGAGCCACTTAAAGTCCGGAAAAAAGTAAAAAAAAAAAAAACTCATCAGTGTTAGATGGCAGATGAAATTGATGGTCCTTCACAAGCAGACCTTATTTACTATGTACATACAGGGGCACACTCGGGTGAAAATCAAAGGTTGGGAAGTTATATATGAAAACTGGAAACTAATAATAGCCATTGGATTACAATTTTAATGGCTGAGATGTTTCCAAACTCACCTCAGCTATTAATAGCTGTAATCCAATGGAAACAAATGGTTTTCAGTTTTCATTTCAACCTCCTGATTGTTGCTCTGTACATACACACTCCCTCTTTCCAACAGTTAACTGTCCTATTTGACTTCTTTTTCCAAACAGTAAGGATGATTCCTTCGGTACTCAACTTTCTCCACATGCCATTTTCATTATCCAAGCAAAATTCTACTATCAAGGGAAGTCATCACCTAAATGGATACAATTAAAACGGGATGGAAGGAGTATAACTGTATAAGAACTGATGATGTAGAAAGATTATTAAGAACTAGCTCATAACATGTGCATCCGTTTATACTTGCTATAGTGCTCTAAGACTCTAACTGAAGAGAGCATTTGTACCATTAAACTTGTAAGAGAATGGATACCATTTGTTTTCAATTTGTGGCCGCTCTGAGTTGAAAGACCAAACAGGTTCACCAAGTGCATAAGCCTTTTCGAATCTCCGTAAGCACATGCCTTCAAATACATCACAAAAATCATTCATGATGGTGAACATTTCTACTGAACAGTAATATACAGACTTTAGCTGAATTAAACAGCACTGGAGAAAAATAGAATCATCGACAGTAAATAATAATATACCAACAAAAGGGATTTGCTCTTTCGATATGCCATATAAAAAAATGTAAAAGTAAGGGATAATTGAAAAAAAAGTTTCATGAACTATTTTTTCAACTTTTAATTAGAATTTCAAGGGCAAAATTGTAATTTTAAAACAAGTTGATACAAAAATACAAGTTCAAGTCACTTTTTGCCATTATCAAAGATCAAAGATTATGATTTGCAAAAAGTGAATAGTAAAGGGGACATTTTTGTAATTAAGGCAAGAGTAATAGTATAGTCTAATGATTAGCAGAGCAGAGCAGATGAACTGACCAACTATTCGTCTGCACATAATGAAATTAGGCCCAATCCCATCCTTTTTAGCTTGAGAGAAGAGCATAAGACCAGTGTCTAGATCATCCTTTCTACAAAAGAGTGCAAGTCAAGGAGAGTGGAGAATTAATTACTGGATAATGTTGAAAGTTTACAAGGAAACGATTAACTGTTATGATGTAAATAAAGATAATAAAATGAGACTTCAGTGCTCTTACTTTTCACTTGCTACTAGAAGTACAGAGTATGTAATGCTATTTGGGCGCAAATTATATCTCTTCATTTCAGAGAGAACATTCATAGCCTTCTCCAGTTGATCCCCGTCACCTGCAGAGAAGATTTGTATTGTTGTCATTTCTCATTCTAGTGTTTCCTCTATCCCTTTTTGTCAACACAATTTCAATTGGTTTCAGTTTGTAGTATAATAAATCTAATTTTTTAACATTAATCATATCACGTCGTGGTTCTATTCCTTCAGCAATTTATACTCTGTCATGTCCACCGCACAACAAATAATACCCAGAGTTTCAGAATTGTGATGCACTGATCCATCATCTTTTAAACTATTCACAGTTCTAGCCAATAGATGTGTGCAAGTACTAAGCAAATGGAATTCAATAAGAACCAGTATATAGAGTATATTAACTCTAATATCAGCGTGGTGTATAATAAAACTTGCTTCAACAAGAGTATCCGAATTCACATGTTGTAAATGTTCGGGGGGGGGGAAATCCTCAGGTTACCATAGATATAAACCCTTAAGGACGGTACAATGAACTGTAAGGAGAGAAAATGTGAAAATATAGATCATTTAAATTTGGAAGCAGAGAAAAGAAATCATGCACATGTTGTCAAAATATCTGTCAGGCCGAAGAAGATGAAGCATGGACTTACAGAAGGCAGTGATCAAAGCATTCATGGTCGAAACTGTTGGTTTGAGCTTGATCGACTTGATGTATTCATAGAGCTCAAGTGCTTTCTGCCAATTTTTGGCCTGAAAAAAGTATTCATAAACTTTATCGTCATAAGAAATTCCTGTAAATCAATGTTAACCTTCTGCAAGAGCACTAGGCTGTAACTGTTCAGTAATACACAGCTGCAAGCCCCATTTTATTTGGGGTGCTCAAAGTTAACTTGCATTGTTTTCATACTTGGCACAAGGGATCCTAAGTTGCTATCACAAATTGATTTGCATTTCAATACCATGTATTTGTTGAAGTGTGTGTCCCACATTGGAAGCATGTGGATGAATTGACCACTTAATAATCATATTGAGGCCTCCAACCATAAGCATGGCTTTTGGGTTGGGTCGGGTTTTAACATGGTATCAGAGCTGGTTTGAGCATGTGAGTCGTGTGCCACACGTGAAGGGGAAGGTTGAAGTGTGTGTCTCGGAAGCATGTTTGATGAATTGACCATTTGATACTCATATTGAAGCCCCCACCCATAAGCTTGGGCTTTGGGGTTGGATTGGGGTTTAACAATATTGAACAGTATCAGCATACTATAACAAAATTACCACAGGATATCTTAGTTGGGACATACATTGCAGCAGGCTCCCATCAACGAGCTATATGATATATTTCCAAGATTTATTCCTTGTTTCTTGGCTTCTTGTAGGATTTCAAAGGCAGCTTCCACCTCTCCGGCGTGTCCTGCAGCATCTACCAATGCACTGAGAAACATCTGCGAGAATAGTGAAACACTGGTATGTTATATTTGACATAGTGATGATGGTAAAGCACGTGGCAGAACTAGTATCAAATGCTAAGACAATCAAGCAAATTAAAATGAGGAATTGCTTTGCAACCAGCAGAGCAATTGTATTAAGAAGATTTGAAAGAGATAGATCTTTTATAAAGAAACAATAAAAAAAAAGGAAAATCTCTTTCACTATCCTTAAGTTTTAAAAAAATTGACATCCCCTGAAGTTTTTTAATTCCATCAACTTTTGGGTTTGAAATGGCGAAAATACCTTCATGGAAAGGGGTAGTTTCGTCATTTCACGTACAAAAGCTGATGGAATTGGAGTAGATTGAGATTAAAACTTAGGGGGTTGTCAGAAACTTTTTAAACATAGGGGTAGTTGATTGAGAATGGTGCATATTTAGGGGTAGCTGAGTAAGATTATTCCATAAAAAAAACTACAAGCCATTTTAACTTGGCCGTTTTGTGATGAAACCACCTGTAAAGACAGATTAAGATATTAATATTCAACTTTACGCTAGAAGTACCTCATCAGGGACTACGCCATTCTTTTTCATGTCAGCACGTACACCACATGCAAACTCCCAATCACCAGTATGGCTGCAACAATTAACTGCAATGGTGTAAACTTCGGGAGTTCCCTTGATGTTATACTGATGGATCATTTTGTATACTTCTCGTCCCCGGTCAATCTGTACATGATGTATTACTTTGTGTCAACTAGGTATAGATGTCAAGAACATATGATAAGATATAGATCTTATAGTAACCAAGAAGATAGGATGAAATAGTAAAGAACTCCCACCTGTCCAGCCTTTGCACATGCCTTTATCAGTGCACCAATGGTAACATGATCAGGGTCTATAGGATGATTTTCATCAGCACTCATTTCTGCTAAAACATCGAAAGCACGGTCCACTGCACCTGATTGACCACATGCTGTGATAAGAGCATTGAAGACAACTCGGTCTGGCTTCACTTTCTACTGCATACAACATCTCATCCGAGTAAGACTTATTTGATAAACAAAATGTAAGTGAACATAAACAAGAGACTCATCCAGGTTATATGATTAAGCAGTGACAAAGACAGGAAAAAATTATAGGTAATGCGATATAGCTTACAGCAGTTATATACCTTAGACCTCATTATACCGTATGCACCGAAAGCCTTAGCCACTTGTCCAGCTTTAGCACAACCATCAATAATTGTCCCATATGTATGAATATTTGGTTCAATTCCAGCATTAACCATCTTATGAAATACCTATGAGGCAACTTCAATGTAACTAAATGAATGTGGGAAATCGAAACATTTATGAACATAATGAATTTCAGGATAAGAAATGAAGCAACATATTTAAATGATACTGCCAAAAAAGAAAAATAACAATTTTACCATCTAAGCACTCATAAGTGGCACAAATCATAAAGAATAGGTGTTTAACAGCAGTTATATCAAAGCTTCATTGCAAGAAACTAAGATATCATTACATTTGCAGTAAGAATGTTAAGAAACCACCCAAGAATAATCTTAGCCTGGTTTCTGATAAAAAAAAAATTAACCTTAGCCTAGTTGTAAAGAGGAAACACAAAGTAGGCAGCACAACAGAACTACCAGACATATGTGATGTCTTGGCAAGAACGGTATTGGGCCATTGACAGAAAAGTAAGTTATTTACCAAGATTAATAATACAATAAAAAAATCATGACTATGTCCAGTTAAAATCTATCATTTTAAGTGGTAATCTAAAATAAGAGAAACCGAGAAGAAAGTTACCATACTTCAAACATTGCATCAACTTTTCCACTTCTACCACAACTTGATATTAAAGTAGTATAAAGTTTGCAATCAGCTTTAAGTCCAGCCTCCTGGACAAGTTGCAGGACACGGAAGGCCCCTATATGCACAAAATACACAAGTGAATACGAAGTGCTTGTAAGGGTAACCAAGGAGAGCACCACGTATGTACAACACACTCAAGGGACTGACCATTTGAATCTTGAGAATTTGCGCATACAGACATAAGCATATTAAATGTACTCAAAGTTGGATTGGAGATCAGCTTGGTGAAACGAAAAGCTTCTTCAACTGCCTTCTGATTTTTGCAGGTCTGGAAGAACCTTGAATGGTACATCTACAACCAGAAAGAGCTAAATTAGCAACAACAGCAATGAAATTCATCGTGAAATAGAGCATTGAGTAACATAACATATAAAGGTAGTAGCCTTGCCTTGCTCATATCTAGCGCGCCGATTTTGTCCAAATCTTCAAGCAACTCCACACACTCTGTTACCCTGATAAAGCCACATTCATTCAATACTTGACTCAAGATGCACAGTTGCATGACATTGTTATTTATCAGCACATTAAGTAGTACTTCTTAATTTGTATTCATAAAAAAAGTTAAGCTGGTAAATGTGTTATCTGAACTTCCTCTAGAGGGATTGGAAAAAGGTAAACAAATAAACAATGTTACACAAAGTGAAGATGGAAGATGGGCTCTTACCTCCCGTTTCTTAGGAGACGGTCATAAGTACTGGATTTCTTTGAAGGATCATCTTTGTCATTGACACGCGTCTTATCTGGGTCATAGGACTGCTGAAACCGTCTAACCTTGCTGTTAGACATGTCTCTTATTTCATTGTCTCTTGGGTATCCTCTGCTTTTCTGTGATTCTCTCACTTGGTAGGAAGATCTTTCTTTGAGATACGCTTCTGGAGTTTTTCCATTAACAGACTCTGAAAAAAATAACTTATAACATTAAAATATGAAAATTGTACATTTAAACGAACATACATGATCACACTTTAATTAGTATGCAACCTGCTGTAGGTAGAGAATCTTGGGGTGATAACACTGTTCCTTCCATCAAAGTATCCCTAACCACTGAAGAAAATCCATTTCCTTCCAGAGAGACATGAGAAGAAGCTGATTTTAGACCATTTATGTTCCCCATTGATTTTTTTACAGGCTGCTTGGCTTCATAAAATGTGTGAAGCTCTGCTCTAATATATTCTTCCTGAAACCCACTGTAACTCATAGTATCAATCTTCTCAGCATCTTCATCGTTTGCTTTGTTATCTTTAGTTCCCTCCACAAGTGCATTATTAAGCCCGGTGTGATTACTTTCACTCATAAGTTTTTCCAACTCATGCTTGAATTTACTTTCATCCTTACAACCTTCCTCATGCAAGTTTGACATTTCTTCGGGGGATGTAAGATGTTGTAGTGCACTTGACTCAGAAGTTCCAGACAAAAAAGACGAATTTGTGACTCGAGATTCATTTGAAAATGTGAAATCACTGGCATCTGAACCAGTTAAATCCTCTGTTTTGGTGATAAGACTCTCTTCACGCATCAAAGTAGAACTAGAAAGTATAGAATCATTAGTAGTGGAGAGAATAACATAAGAACTGGCAGGATCTACTGTTTTGTTAATAAGGGTCTCTTCATGCACCAAACTAGCACTAGATGGAATCACATTAGAGTCAACTGAATCCACTGTTTCGGTGCTAAGGGTCTCTCCATGCACCAAACTAGCATTGGATGGAATCATATCAGGATCGGCTGAATCCACTGTTTCGGTCATAAAGGTCTTTTCATGCACCAAAGTATAACTTGAAGGAATAAGATTAGAATCGGCTGAATCCACAGTTCTGGTCATAAGCGACTCTTTGTGCATCAAAGTGGAGTTTGAAAACACGGAACCATTGGCACTAGAGGGATGTGAATCAGAACCACTCGAATCCTCTGTTTTTGTGGCATGAGTTTCTTCATGCATCATAGCGGATATGTTAACATGCACAGGGGGGCCTTTATTCTCAGGAATGTTGCTGTTTGTTGTAGTAGTATCCTCTAGAGATCTGCGATCTTTCACAGAGTTTTCCTTGTGAAGATCTCCTAGACCCAGAATCCAAATCTCAATGACTCGATCCAAGAAGTCCCTTCCTAGATGGGATAGGGAAAAGTTATGGAGTCCTGACACCTATAATCAGAAAAAGGTATTAAGCAATTGGTTAGGGAGAATTTAGACCAGTCTAACTTTTCATGAATTCTGATGTACATTTATAAATATTAAACGTTCTACTCATAAAGTACTTCTATAATCGCCTCAATCTTGTATCAGAGAAGACAAAGACCCGTGAGGGGATTGAAAAAGTCCCCACAATTGAATTCCCAGCTTTTTGGACAAAATATAAATAGATTAACTAGCTGCTTCTCGATAAAGCCTGGGGCATATAATCAGCTACCTATTTTGGGAAATGGAGTACAAAAATGTGGGTGATTTACATGATTCCTAATCATATCAACATATTTTCCTTACAGGTAGTATATAGCGCATACCAAATTAGCACAGCAGATCAAAATTTAACTGCGCCAACTACAGCGGACAATACAATTTGGTAGCAAATTAAGTAAATAATGGCATTATATATTCATAACCCAGACCCACTAACAAAATCTCAAAATCCAACTTAACTAGGCAATGCAACCAACTGAATTGCTAAAGAGTAAAAACAAACACGCATTTGCATCTACGAGTTCAATTTCTCCAAAACCACCACAAAATTCAACCAAAAACATTGAG
This sequence comes from Erodium trifolium, assembly GCA_036897425.1. Taxonomy (NCBI): domain Eukaryota; kingdom Viridiplantae; phylum Streptophyta; class Magnoliopsida; order Geraniales; family Geraniaceae; genus Erodium; species Erodium trifolium. The sequence continues at coordinate 9,771 of JAYMTN010001273.1, forward strand.
ATTCAGCTTGCAAACCTCTTTGCCGATCAAGACAATTTGGTAGCAAATCAAGTAAACAACGGCATTATATATTCATAATCCAGACCCATTAACAAAAATCTCAAAATCCAGCTTAAACTAGCCTATGCAACCAATCGAGCTACTAAAGAGTAAAACCAAACACGCATATGCATCTACGAGCTCAGTTTCTCCAAAACCACCACAAAATTCAACTATACACATTGAGATTCAGCTTGCGAACTTCTTTCATGATCAAGACAATTTGGAAGCAAATTAAGTAAACAATGGCATTATATATTCATAATTCAGACCCATCAACAAAATCCAAAAATCCAACTTCCACTAGGCAATGCAACCAATTCAACTTCTAAAGAGTACAACCAAACAAGCATATGCATCTCAATTTCTCCAAAACCACCACAAAATTCAACAGTAAACATTGAGAATCAGCTTGCAAACCTCTTTGCTGATCAAGACAATTTGGCAGCAAATTAAGTAAACAATGGCATTATACATTCATAAACCAGACCCATTAACAAAATCTCATCATTCAACTTCCACTAGGCAATGCAACCAATTCAACAACTAAGAACTAAACCAGCTCAATTTCTCCAAAAACCACCACAGAATTCAACATCAAAACATTAAGAATCAGCTCGCAAACCTCTTTGCCACTCTTTTTCCGTTTCCGGTAAAGATTGAAGTAGACGACAGAAATGGCGGAGAAAGTCACGACGGCGCCGACCACGAGAGCTGACTGAGGACTGAGCGCGGCTCTGAACCGAAATGGCGCGGAACGGAATTGGAGGAATCCGAGCTTATTGGAGGTCCTTTTGGCGCGAAGGCCGGAGGGAGGAGACCTCAGGTGGCGCGCGCCGCCGAGGAACTCCCGCCGGGCGGAGAAGAGGCTGGTGGAGAGAGGATTGCATGAGATTAGGGTCAGGGTTTGGGGATTTGCAGAGAAGAAGCTCAGCTCCATGGAATGGAGAGAGAGAGAGAGGAGAGGAGAGGATAGTGAAGAGAGGGAGAGAGTGATGAGAGGAATTATGTTCCTCTCGTTGTTGGTTTGGTTGGTTATAGCTCATCCGTTTGATGTCCACGTGGCACGATTTTGTTCTTCTTCCTTTTTTTATTCCAAAATATTAATTCTTTTAATAGATAGCATACCATATTGAAGAATAAATAACTAAACTACCTCTCAATGATACATTATAGTAGTAAAATTATACTCTATAGATTGTTTATGGATTACTAATATTATGTTGGTTGTTTTTGAAAATGGGAAATCAATTTACGAGGAAAAATCTAATAGAAACGCTTTTTTATTCTAAGAGCCTCTTCCATACTATATTATACTATATTATTGGCGTTGACGGTTGGAACAAAAGACAGAGAGAGAAATCAAAAGTAAGACAAAAAACAAAACAAAAATAATTAAGTAGTCTCTAACAGCTGGTAACACATTCGATGGCGGTAAACTCACCATCGGCGCGAACCGCCGACATTTGGAAAATTGTGAAGAAAATGACACAAACAGCCAGCCTAAACAACCTATCATTGGAGATTATTGGCTAATAGTGCTGGCTGATAGAAAATTTTAATATTTTTTATTCGAACACCCAGCACCAACAGTCTGGCATTGGAGATGCTCTAAAAAGTATGAGAACTCATCCTAGTCACACACACCTAAGATCCAACTTTTATCATTATGCCACATCATCACCCCAATCCCACCCAAAACACACGCCACTTTCCTTTCTCACATGAGTAAAGACGTAATTGTAATAGCATGATGTTATATGGACAAGTATCTTTTTTTTTTCTTGACCTATTCACTAATTTAATTATCCCCGATTTGTTTGAACTCTAATTAGCTTCAAACGTGCACCAACAAAAATTCTTTTTCCAAGGGATATATATCAAGTATCATATTGAATATATTTCGAACTACGAAAAAAAAGTTATATTACAGTAATAAAAAAAAATGTTGAGTATTGATAAATATTCACTAATAAATGTTTTATATTGGGGTGATCAAATTAGTGCTAAATGTTGATAAAAAGCATGTATTGAGGTGATAAAAATCATGTTGAATTTTGATAATAAGGGTCATAAACTAGATTTTAGTGTTGATAAAAAATATTTGATGAGGTGATAAAACACATGTAATTTAGCGACAAACCCACTGTTTAGAGTTGATAAAACTAGTGTTCAATGTTCATAAAAAACATGTGATGAGGCGATAAAAATCATATTCAGTTTTGAAAAATGAGTTGATAGCACCAGTGTAAAGTGTTGATAAAACTAATGTAAAGTGTTGATACAAATTATTCAGATATAATTTTTTTAAAATTAGCCCCGAAATAAATAAATAAAATATGTGCTTCAAAATATATTATTCACTGATCTTGATAGAAAGCCCTTGAAAAAACAAAAAATTTGACGCACCTCGACTTTTTTAGAAAAAGTCCGAGTCAAATAGCAATGAATCGAAGCACTTCTTTTTAGAGTTCAAACGAAGCGGGAATGATTAAAGTAGAGAATTGATAAATAAAAAATAGGAAAGTTTTACTAAAAAGCCCTACCACTTATCAGAAAGTGTTTTTTTTTGCAGCCAACAACTCAGTTGTATCTCATCCATCCATTTATTAAATGATGGGTTCTCACAGTTTTCAGGTTAAGAGTAAGTTTCTATTTGATTTCTTCTCAAGGATGCAATGCAACAAAATAATATTGAGTGTTTCTAATATCTACATAATGTATAGACAAGAAAATGTGAGAAGGGAACAAAAACACGAAATCATTATTTTTATCATGGATAATTTCACCTAAGTATCTTAAATCTTTCATATTTCATTTAGGGTAATCTAAATCTTTGCTATTTCATTTAAAATATTCTAAATCTTTTTCTATGTCACATCAATACCCTAAACTTTCATTAATTTATTTAGAATACCCTAAATTTTTTTTTGTGTCACCTCATTATCCTAAACTTTCATTAATTCCATTTAGTACCTATCATTGGTTTTACCTTAAATTTGGCTTTTCAAAACAGGGAAATTGACCATAATTCGAAATTAGTTGTACTTGTATGTATTTTTGCATAGTGTTTTGGTTCGTGAACATCGTTGTGAGTGTTTGTTCTCCAAATTGATTTCAGATGCATATCTTACTCAAAATTATTTATTTTCTTGTATTGGTTTTCTTCTTTGCACTAAGATCATTCCTAGCGTCAATTTCATAACTTTAATATGCTACACAATACATTCTATTAATAAAACTAATGTGTCGTGATTGAGAAGGTTAAATTTTTGTACGTTATGATATTGAAAGGGTTATGTGCAAGCGGACATTGATGTACTAGATTTTTTTCAAGGGTTAAATATCGAAACTTACTCTTTAAGTATTGGTCACGAACACTACACTACCAATGTGTGGAAAATTAACAATACACTACCTTAAAGTATTGGTCACGCGATTTTGTTAGTAAAAATGGACGAAATT
>JAYMTN010001274.1:0-13265 GCA_036897425.1 Erodium trifolium
CAGTGCGTGGGGAGCCTGGCGAGAATGGAACGACCGCCAGGAGGAGCGGTGCAGCGGTTGGGAATGACGGTGTAGATAACGGTGGTGGAACCGGTGACATCGTCTACATCAGTGGTGTAATCGGGGACGACATCGACATCGGTGGTTGAAATGATGGCAGCGCTTGAATCGATGGCGATGTCAGAAGAGGGGTAGAAGTAGATTGCGAAACTGATGGTCTGGCTTGCATTCGTCGCCTCTCCTTTAAAGGTGAGAGGACCTCCGAAGAGGGGCGGGGCGGCGGAGCACTGGAAACACTGTCCAATACAGGCACAACATGAGCTGAAGCAGTCGAGACGACAAGTGGTGGGGCGGCGCTGGCTACATCAAGCGGTGATTCGGACGTGAGGGTCATTGCTCCTAAGGCTAGGGTTTCTCTAGAGAGAGACTCGACTACCGAGAGAGAAATTTTTAAAATAATAATTGTGATAAGCAATTCATCCCCTATTGTTGATTCACAATGCTTAACCTATCTTAATCTAGCCATTCTATTGTTTTTTTTTTTAGAATTTTCTACTTTTAATTCTACTTTTATGTTTTATATGAGGAACCAACAAGAAAGTGCGGAAACTCTACTCTTGTCTATTTTTTTAGGGATAATTCCATCTCAGTATACTAAATGTTTCATATTTCATTTAAAGTACCCTAAAAAAATTTTGTGCCACCTCAGTACCTAAACTTTCATTAATTTATTTAGAATACCCTAAATCTTTTTGTGTTACTTTAATACCTAAACTTTCATTAATTCCATTTTAGTACCCATCATTAACTTTGTTTATGGTCCCAACGCTATTGTACGATGGGTAGATTGAAGGCCCCCATACGCATTGCATGTGTTGAAATAATATGGACTCCGGTTTCATGTACAATCATATATGATTCGGTGAGTATCGGAGGGGCCTAATGGAAGGACCATGATTCCTTATGTCGTATATTGTCATCCGCTGCCTAGAAGGGAATAAGAATTGGATGTGCCCTGGCAACACTTGATCTTGTGCGACCGTATGTATACGCTGTATAAGTTCAACCATAAAGCTTCTACAACCGTATTAATATAGTCAGCCCAAGATCACCATCTGATCTTATGTGACTGTATTCATACGATTGTACAAGATCACTAATGAACTTTTGTGATCGCATTCATACGGTCGCACAAGATCACCGGCTAAACTTGTGTGATTGTATGAATGCGATCGTAGAAGCGTTATGTCTTGAGCGACCACATGCTTATTTTGTCGTTGAACTCTATTATCAAATAAAAAAATAGTAATCATACATGTAGAATAGATAATGTAACAAACAACCAATATCCAAGATTATTGATTGTATTCTTAATCTTTAACTTGTGCATGTGGATGTGGATGGATAAAATGAATCTAGTCTAGTTTCAGATTGAGGAGTAAAACATAATGGTATTGATTTACATTTTGAAAGAAATATTTACACTAATTTAAAACATTCCAAGAATTTTGTATGATAAATATTAAATCATTGATTGTATTCTACATATTAACGAGAGACTAGTAATATCAATTCCCAACCAGCCAACAATATTTGACCATCTTTAATATTGGAAGCTTCCATGAGCCAAGAGTCAGCTAGGGTTTGAGGAGGCTGGTGAAAATTAGCTAGCTTTCTGGTACCAAAGGTCATACCCTACACATTGAAAATAAATTTGAATGTTTGTTTCACAAAAAAAAAAAAAAAAAAAACTATTCCAACAAATGTTTTGTGGGATCAGAGTTTAGTAAGGTTCAAACTTACTATAACAAAGTATAAATTCGTGTAAAGATAAAAGACACATTCTAAATAATAAGATTCTTTGATGAACTCTATAGTTTTTGTCCTAACCTTTGTTCGCATATGTTTCCAAGCAGATGAATATTGAAACTCGAATCTCTAATTTTAAAGAGACGAAAATCTTACTCTAGCTTAATCTAATTCCTCCCATAACCTCCATCCACATGTAGAAATCCTACTTGGATCTAATTCCTACCCTAAACTCCACCCACAATGTTCCCAACCAAATTACCTAGTTCAAACATTTGATTTCAAATAGGTGGAAATCCTACTCTAATCTAATCTAATTCCTACCATATATAACCTTTACCTACATATGATTCCAAGTAGATGTATTGGGTTCGAAACTATGAAAGAGGTGAAAATTCTACTCTAAACTAGTCTAATTCCTTCCCTAACCTCGACATGCTTCCGAACAGATATATCTACTGGAGTTCGAACCTCGAGATGACTTTCTGGGTTCGGGCCTCTTGTCCCAAATAGGTGAAAGAGCTTTGTAACCCTCGAATCAATACAAGTGGACATGTCAGGTAATAAGATTGGAATTTTAACTACAAAATCTGATTTTAATGTTTAAACAAAAATATAAAAAGAAAAGAGGAAAGCACGTACTGCTGAAACTCAATGTTGATAGAAGTCGCCGAAGGATTAGCAACGGCGGCAAAGGCGACGGTGGAGAGGACAACGGTGGCGCCGTTCTTAGACGGCCGCGAAACTGACGTGGCGGCGCGGTCCACGATCTTGACCTGAATGGTCTCGCCGGCGACGCAAGTCCCCGGCACGACGGCGCTTATGCACCTAACCAAGTACTGCCTCCCGCAGGCCGCGCCGTTGTCCCAAATCCCGTCTCCGGCGGCCCCGAACAAGTTGTTGGATGGAAACGGAGACGCGTCGCCGCCGTAACAGGCCGTGGCTGCACAAGAAATGTCGTCGGAAGGTTAATTTTTGCCGTTGGTGTGACGTGATGTTAAAGTTGTTGCTTGGGTGTCAAGGCTAGTGGCACTTACGTAAATACGGGGGCTTGTATTGGGCGGCGGAGCCGACATCTTCATGGGAGAGGACGAGGAGGTCTAGTACGAGGACAAGTATTGAGAGAGCTTTCGACATATCTGCTAGACATTGGTAAAAATAAATAAATTGCATGAAATATATATATGGAGAATTTAATATAATATTAAGAACATTGCTTGCTTGTGTCCTTCAAAAAAGAAGAACATTGCTTGATTGTGTCCTTCAAAAAAGAAGAACATTGCTTGTACACAATGGTGGAGTCAGCTTTTTTAGTGAGGGGGGCATCGAAATTTTTCAACGATAATGTGAGACGGTAAAAAAATTTGAGGGGGGCACAACTATGAAATTAGAAGGAATTAAGGGGTATTTTTGAAAAAAAATATAAAAAAACATGAACAATTTTTCAAAAAAAAAATTTTAGGGGGCACGTGCCCCCTGGGCCCATGTGGCTCCGCCTATGCTTGTACAATTTACCAATAATATTACAACTAAGCAAGTAATTATTACTTGAACGATTTGGTTACCTTAAGAGTGAATTTTTTGTTTCTTTGATGATGCAAGGCAAAGACATATATACTAACTTAATTCGATTGAGGAATAATTATATATGTTTGCTAGTTCAGGCGACAATTTTATGACCGTTTTACTATATGTCGGGTAGTGGATAGACGTGTTATGTTCAACGCTTTTGAAATTAGAAGGATCATCTTATGTTGACCTAGTTGATTAGTTGACGTCTAAAATTTTGGATGGTTCATTCATCCGTTCTGGACGGTGCAACTGTTTCTGCTGCTTTTTACATGCTTTGGCTTGTTAAACATTACCTGGATTATGTTGTTAATGTGATGGTTTGTTCCGTTCGGGAATCCACACCATTTCTTAATGCATTTATTGAAAATAATGTGTACGCTTCTCTTTAATTTTTGGGTTAGTTGTAAAAACCGACCTGAAACTATTGGTTACGAACTATTCAAAATTGTAAAGCGTCAAATCGAATATCATAAATATTGGTCACATGTTATTTTTATTTAAATATCATTACAAACTAGTCACATTTTATTTATATGTCTTATGAATCCGTCACATATCATTCAAATGTCTTATGAATTGATCACAGATTATTTTATATATATTTTTTTGATAAACACAGATCATTTTATATTATAATGAATTGAAAAATGGCCGACATTTTAATGTAAAATCTGGGCGATTAAAACGTGTAATTGTTTCTTTTCCCCGTGATGTCAATGTGATGCATGCAAGCTCCTATTTTCCCCCAATTATAAAACCCTAAAAAGGAGATTTTTAATAGCCAGACCCAGAAAGAGAAGTATAGGCACAGAACCAGAAACAAAACCACTCACACTCCAGAGGGACAGAGACAAGGAAATGGGGAAGAAGGAGAAGGCCAAGGAGCGCAGAGAAAAAAGACTCGAAGAAGTCTCCCTTCTCAGAACCATCCCCTACTCTGATCAAGAGAGGTACTCTCTTCCTCAATCACCTTCCCTTTCCTGCTTATCGCTTCTCTGTTGCCGATAAAATTTCTGGGTCACATGTGTTCTAGGGTCATTTTTCGTATTGAACCAAGAAATTCAGTGTTACGGGCCGAATCTTAAAACCCATTTGATAAGAAAATGTGAAAGACTGTAAATGTTGAGGTTGTGCCAATTATCCCCTTTTGGGGTTTGTGTTCTTCTAATGTAAATGACATTGTAGATTGTGATAAATATTGATACTGAGCTCAAAGATTTAGTTTTGAAGGTTTATCATAGTAACCCATTTGGTGAAATTGTAAATGGAGCTTCCTACTGACTATCAGTTTTGCATGTTTATGGAAGTCTCTTATGGTTTTTTGTTGATTCAATGAATCCATGAATTTTTTCGTGTGATGTTGATAGCACATAGCCACGTATAATAGGCCATTGTAACTTGGGTTTGTAGGTGGTGGACTGAAGAAACTGTTGCAGTGGTGACCGGAGGTAATAAAGGTATTGGGTTCGAGACTGTGAGGCAGCTTGCAAGCCATGGATTGACCGTGATACTGACATCGAGAGACAGTGAGGTTGGCCTCGAAGCAGCAAGGGTCTTACAAGAAGGTGGTCTGAATGTGTATTCCCATCGATTAGACTTGTTGAATCGTGATTCGATCTCGACTTTTTGTGAGTGGTTGAAGGAAAATTATGGTGGTTGTGATGTTCTGGTAATTCTCTACCTTTTCTATATGACATGAAAATGCTGTCCTTGAGACCGGTTGGCTAATGCTATGTGAAGGAATGTTTTGCAGGTGAATAACGCCGGTGTTAATTTCAATCTTGGGTATGAAAACTCTGTTGAGTTTGCCAATGAGGTTATGGCTACCAACTATTACGGGACCAAGCACATGGTTCAAGCTATGATACCATTGATGAAACCTTCTGTTGCTGGTGCTCGGATTGTTAATGTCACTTCACGGCTTGGAAAATTAAATGGCAGAAGAAATGTGAGTTTAAACATCTCTCTCTATATATATGTAGGAATACAATCTATTGTTAACTGTAAATCAATCTGGGCCATTAGGTCAAGTATAATAGATGATCCAGATTTTGAAGAAAAAAATCATTAACGACATGAATTGTACATATGCATAATTTTGAATTTATGCATATGCGCAACTCATATGCATTTAATGGCCAAAAACATTCGATGTTGGATCAACTTGATCTAATGGCCCAGATTGGTTTATAAGGTTTGTTTACAACGGATAGTACCACTATACATATATGTATAGCATAGAATATAATGGGGAATCTTATTTGACTATGGCAGAGAATTGGAGATGTAAATTTGAGAGAACAGCTAACCGATACTGACTCTCTTTCGGAGGAGCTAATCGATAATACTGTATCGACTTTTCTAGAACAAGTTAAAGACGATACTTGGAAAACAGGTGGGTGGCCTCAGTCCTTCACCGATTACTCGATATCCAAACTTGCTGTTAACACTTACACCCGATTCATGGCAAAGCAACTTGCTGACCGGCCTGAAGGGGAGAAAATCTATACGAACTGCTACTGCCCTGGATGGGTCAAAACTGCAATGACGGGCTGGGCCGGTAACCTTTCTCCCGATGACGCGGCTGACACGGGAGTTTGGCTATCTCTGCTGCCGGGCAAGGCCCAAACCGGGAAGTTTTTCGCTGAGAGACGCGAGATACGGTTTTGAATCAGTCCTTGTTGGGTTGTGAAGGTTATGTGAAGGCTTGTTCCAGCTTCTTGTTCATCACAAACACAGTAAGAACAACCAAAGAAAATTTTTCGGGATGTGTTAACATACCGTAAGAAAACACTTAGTTTGGGATTAGATTATGCTTATAGTCGCGATGCAATTTATTTCCTAGTCATGTATGTTGATTTACTATTCCGTTGAGTGTTTTTGTTATTTGTTTGAGAGCATTGTAACTTTTTTTTGTGATATTGAAACCATATATTGTCTTAATAGCTATTTATTCTTGGATAATTGCAAAAAAGTACCCTGATGTATTCACATTTTGCAAGTTGTAGCCTTCTTCTTTGATAATTGCAAAAAAAAGTGCCCTGAACTTGTCTTTTTGTTGCACTCTGTAAATTTGTTACAAACGACGATTTTACCCTTGAAATTTTAAAAAGCGTAAGTAAAAAACATAAAATCCAGAATTTTCACCTCTATTAACTTTCTTCTTTTTTGGACGTACAAAAAGAAGGAAAATTAAGCGAGATGAAAATTCTGGGTTTTTATCGTTATTGCTTATTATTTTGTAAAGGGTAAAATTGTCTTTTTGAAACAAATTACAGAGTCCATCAGAAAGGAAAGTTTAGGGAACTTTTTTGTAATTACCAAAGAGGGCTACAATTTGCAGAAAGTGAATACCCCAGGGTACTTTTTTGCAATTATACCTTCATTCTTTGCAGCAATCAATATGCTTGCAAATGGGACCTTGGCCTAGCTAAACCTTGTCTACCAAATCCTACTTGTGTAGATGAGACTTTTCCACAGGATGTGTAAATGATCCCAACCTACATTGGGAAAACGAAACCTACCCATTACTATGCACTAATTACCAACACTTCTATTCATGATTAATGTAGTAACCTTATATTATACCTAAGAACAAAGCTGATTTTACTCGAATTTTATTGCTTAATCCGTTTTGTTGGATTGGTTCTCTGTCAAGCACCATGAACTCTGACAGAGACGATGAACAGACCAGGGTTTCCAAAATGAGAGCTTTGGTTGAAAGACAAGATCCTTCATCCAAGGTATGATGTTCATTTCATCGGTTTTATTTCACTTGTCATAACCCATGATGTTTTGGGCATTTGGGGTTGAACTCGATCATGTAGGACGTGGATGACCTGACACTGAGAAGGTTTTTGAGAGCTCGGGAACTGAACGTAGAGAAAGCTTCAGCCATGTTCCTCAAGTACCTGAAATGGAGAAAAACATTTGTTCCACTAGGTTACATTCCCGAGTCAGAGATCCCGAATTATATATCACAAGACGAGTTTTTTGCGCAAGGATTCGATAAGGAGGGCCGGCCTATTGCAGTGGCCTTCGGTGGCAGGCATTTTAAAACCCGAGGGAGCACAGAGGAGTACAAACGTAGGCTTAACTTTTTCTTTATACTCAAGAGCATAATGAGGTCGGGTTAGTTAGGTCTTCAGCTCAAATAATTGTTTCTCTTATCTTGTGCAGGTTTCTTGGTCTCCAGCCTTGACAAATTATGTGCGAGGTAATAATTTATAGGTATGATCTCACTTGGCCACTCTAAAGTATGTACCTTTCTCAATAAACTACCCGAGTATTGTAAGTTTTTGACAACCCAATAAGTTTTTTAGCCTCGTTTTACCTCAACTTTCGGATGTGAAGTGATGAAAATACCCTCATGGGAAAAGGGTAATGGATTTTCGTCATTTTACGCCCAAAATTTGGGGTAAATCGAGGCTAAAAAAACCTAGTGGGTTGTCAAAAACTTTTTAAACTTAGAGATAGTTAATTGAGAAATGTGCACTTAAGGGTAGCTGAGTGAGATTATTCCTGATTTATATTCCTAGTCGGCTGAATCTCACGTAGGAAATATCTGGGTTTATTCATCACTTGATAAACATATACTTGTTCTTGATTTTGGTTGAAATATGCAACTATTTTGGCAAATTATTTCGGTTGAGATTAGCTGAATTCCATGTTATATTAAATTGTTGTTAACAAAACTTAAAGACGTTTATGTGAGAGTAAACACGTGGAACTTGTATGTTAGGGCGCCGCCAGGGCAGGAAAAGTTTCTTATCATAATAGACCTAAAAGGATTTGGATATGCAAACTCTGATATCCAGGGATACCTTGGATTTGCCGGTGTGTTACAGGTTTGTAACCTCCAAACAATATCGTTTTGTCATAGGTTGTAATAAGTTTTGTGAACTCATCGCATTCATGATCATGACAGGATTACTACCCGGAAAGGCTAGGGAAGGCTTTTATGATTCATGCACCGTTCGTGTTTATGCAGACGTGGAAGCTTATTTACCCTTTTATCGACAAGAACACCAGGAAGAAGGTCAACTCGTTAACTTACCGGCTTGTGCATGGCATGATCGTATTTGTGTAGATTCATGGAACAAACACTTGAAACTAGGTTGAGGTGTAATGTATGAATTGAACTTATGTTGCAGATATTTTTTCTAGAGAGCAAAAAGCTGCGATCGACTCTGCTCGAGCACATAGATGAAAGTCAGCTCCCGGAGATATATGGAGGCAAGCTGCCGTCAGTTCCCGTCATCGGCCCTCCGACCAATGCTGCCTCGGGCCTTAAGTGAGTTATGCAACCGCTTAAGGCCTCCGATAAAAAAAAAAAAAGGCTTCATGGAATTGAATATATGTTATTATTTGATGCAAATGTCCTGATATACTAATGAGTTATATTACGCTTCAAACCTAATGAAGTGTAAATGTTGGAATTCTAATTTTGAAATTGAATTTAAGTGTTAGCTGGCTCTAATTTTGGTTTCCAGTCGAAATAAACAATTCTGATCCGAGAAAAAGACAAATTTTCTTGAATATTATAACGACTTTATGGATATGTATTTAGTATGAAAAAACTATAGTTAATGAAATGAAAGATACAAGTTTAAATTACCAGTTTGTTTCTTCTTCTTTGCCTGTGCTTTTGCTTGGTTTGCTCTTGCCTCCGACCGTCTTCTTCCTCCAAATGCTCGCTTCTCTACTCCCCACTTGGTAGATCTAAGGCATAGGGGAGGTTAGTTCACCGGCTCTTGGTGTTGACCACCGGTACTTTGTCCCTTGATGTCCCCCGCTACTTGGTGCGGGCTCAACCGGAGCTACTCGGTGTTGGCTCAACCAGAGTCTTTGCCTGCCCTGGGAGGAACTACGTCGTGGTTTCTCCAGCCGTTGCCGTTCCTTAGCTGGTCAACTCGTCAGATCTAGCGTGGGAAGCTTTCCTCTCCCTCTGGGCGTAGATCGTCTCAGATATGTTCTTCTCGAGCGGTCCGTGGTTCTCCCTTGATATCGCTGTTGGCATCGATTTCGATTGGTGCCGACGAGCTAGTTCTCCGTGTTATCGCCTGATGCAGCTTGGGACGTGGTACACTTAACTCTTACTGGTTGGAAAATCAAGGTATTAAGACCTTTACGTGTTTTTCAAAATCGAGAGAAGGGTCGAGGAGGGTGCGATGGTAGAGGACAGAGAGAAGGACATGCTGAAGGAGGCTTCAGAGACGGAGATGATCGATTAGAAGAGAGGATTTGATACAGGGAGATCGCGGGGCTCCAAGGCGGTGAGGTCGATTGATAACGAGGTGAGCCAGACGACAACTATCGGAATTGCAGAAAGGAGACCAAACAAGATCGGGATGCTTCGTTGGTGGTGGGAGGAAGCCAACATCGAGGTAACTAGAGGCGACTCAAAAAGAATTCTACCCAAAAAAACCCTAACAGAACCCGTAGGAGAGGTACAAAAAGAAAACACTATTATATATTCTATTGTTAAAGTCCCACATAAAAATTCAATTTTATTAAACAATCTTGCATGAAGCAAATCAGGATTCGATTTTTATCGTCTATTTTTATTATCTACATGAGCTAAGAATAACTAATTTTATGTCATCATCCTCATTATTTGAATCCTGACCCAGAAGAATCCAAATAAACGTTATCCACACTTGCTTCTTTAAAAAAACACTCTGTTATCATCTCCTCAATCCAGAGCTCAACAACAACAAAAATGGCTGCCAAATCCACACTCCTCCTCCTCCTCTCTCTCATCTCACTCAAACCCACCTCCGCAGCAGACCCAGTTCCGTCTCCATGGCCGCCCCAATTCCACTCCTTGCTCTTCATGAACGACACCAAAGGGAGGCACCAGGTCAACGACCTCTGGTACGACTGGCCCAACGGTCGGAACTTCAACATCATCCAGAACCAGCTGGGGAAGCTCACCTACGACCTCGAATGGGACAATGGCACCTCGTACATCTACACCAACCAGGACTGCCGGGTGCTGAGTTTTCCGGTCGGCGTGCTCCGGCCGAACTGGCTCGACGGCGCCACCTATCTGGGTCAGCGCCGGGTCGATGGGTTCCTCTGCAATGTGTGGGAGAAGGTGGATTTCATTTGGTACTATGGGGATGTTGTGTCCAAGAGACCTGTGTATTGGGTCTTCTTCACTGGTAAGAGGGGTTCAAAAGCTTGGGACTTTGTTGTCAATGGCCGCTTAAAGGTGGTTCCTTTTTGGGGATTTGATGATGGGATTGTTGTGTTGAATGGATTGGGGTTATTGGGTGTTTGTGGTTGTGTTTAGGGTTGGTTGATTTTTGATGCAATTGTTGTGGTGATGTTCCTGTGAAATTGAGCTCAATGTGTGTTGTTTAAGTGTCTGTGAGAGCATCAAATGGACTGTTTTGAGTAAATATTTGGGAAATTGAAGTAGCTTTAGGGGATGTGATACTATTTAGCTTAACTAACGGTTGATTATAGCTCTGGCGAGTGTAAGAGGTGGAATCAGATGCCTCAAATGTAGTTTCGGTCTTCTTTAGTTGGTTGTTTGACGTTTAAGAAGGGCTTATCCAGGAGGATATTTGGTCCTCATTGGATCATGGGATGTGATGGTTCGTTAGTGTGTGTCGGTGTAACAATGAGGTTGCCCATGACCCAACTCTATTAGCTTTTCATAGTCCGTTGGTTTTAGGAGCGGGGCCTTGTTGTTACCCTAGAATAGAGAAAATCTTAGTCTAGCTTCCGGACAAATGCATCATTGGGATTCGAACCTCTGACCATAAAGAGATTTGAAAGATCTCTAACCACCAGGTCAACCAAAAATAGTGATTATAGTTTTGTTCCTGGTCTGATAGCATCTACAAGCTCAAGATTTGAGTGAGTGCTTGGTTGTTAAATTAACAAACTTTCCATGTGCTGAAGTTTGCTGTCTCAGCATCACATTTCTTCAGTTCGAGTTTTATAGATGATACTCTTAACAAATACAATGTGGGTTCACTCCCTTCTTTAAGTTGTTTTTGGCAGGGCATTGAATAAGTCTGATAATCGATTTTGTAAATATGTGGGACTGTTTAGGAATGGTTGCTCATGTGATGACATTTGAAGTGGGAGCGGTGCTTGAGGATGCTAAGTGGCAAGCTCCTGCATATTGTTTCGAGGAAGCCAAGGGCAAGGACTCTCAACTCATGTACAAGGACTTCGAAGATTCTCACTATGGGAGCCTGATGAGAGGAGCTTCATCAAGTGTTTCTGCATCACTATGATGGTAAGTTTGCAACTGGTGAGTATAGATGACCTGAATCAAACAATGTCAAGGCAAAGAACTTCAAATCTCTTATATGCATACAGGTTTTGATTCAATAATGACTAGTTTGTGTCCTCCATGTATCTGCATGAGTATCAAGCATGATTTTTGTATTTTTGCTTCCACCAGCAAGAAAGCGGGAAAATCTTATTCTAATAATAAACTAATTTCTCTCCTAACTTATTCCACCCACACCTGCTCTCAAGCAGATGTATCCATTGGGGTTCGAACCTTTAACCACCAGGCCAACCCAGGTGAACATCATGTGGACTCAATGGATGCAAGATTTGTAATTTTGCTATCCTTCTAGACCTTCACATGTCTTTTGATCAATGGGATGCAAAATGTGGGTTTCCATGGAAGTATCCAAAGCTCATAAGCGGAGTAGAGATATATATATATATAAGTGAATTGTGTACATATAGTGAGCACATAACACTCTCAGTACATCTTTATTTGATTCACTTTTCTTTTGTAAAACTTGAAGGTTGCAGAACAAAATCAGAGGCAGCTTCTGCATAAATTTGCAGACAGAACCAAAGAGAATTAGAGAGAATTGACCATTTTAGCCATGGTTTGTATGTGCAAGAAGTTGCATACAAGGAAAAGGTTATGTAAATTTGTAATGTAATTTCATGTATTCCATGCACTTAAGCTGTAATTTCCAATGTTTGAATCTTTTGTCTAAACTTTATAGTAGAATTTTCAGTATTTTATCAGTTAAACCTAAAGTTCAAAATTTAAGTATATGAAAATGTATTTTTGACACTACTTCATGGTAGAGTTTTCAAGGGGGAATTTGTAAATTAGTCTTGTTTTAAAATGTGAGGTGCAGAGTGTTAGAAAATCTTTGCAAACTAGTCTTTATTTTTAGTGAATAACCTTGGTTTTGCCCTTACCGGGTAAAATTTGCTACCGGCTCGGGTATAATTTGCTTACCGACCCAGGTATTCTATTTATCCGACCGAAAAGCTTATTAAGGGTAACATCGTAACTTTGCCAAAAAAATAGAACCGAAGGAATATGATGTAATTATATTTCAAAACAAGGCTATTTTACAAATTCCCCGAGTTTTCAAGTTGTAATTTTGTTTTCCGATATCCATGAAGAGACTAATGCATTTGTCTTTGCCTTATGCTTTTGTAAATTTCTTTCCAAATGAAACTTTTATCCTTGGATTATTAAATTTAGAAAATAAATAATAAAAAAACAAAAAATCCAGAATTTTTATCTTCTTTATTTATTTATTTTCTTTGTACGGACAAAGAGGAGAAATTAAGGGAAACAAAAGTTTTTTTTGACAGATAAACGATTTGATATTATAACTTATAAGAGCAAACTGATGAATGACAAAACAACCATTAAACACCAAAACAAAAGTACTGGTAGTGATAGACTACCAAGAATAAACCGAAACAAAATAAAATCTAACTCTTTGAACTGAACCATTTCGCTGATACGTTCAGAAGGGGGTGTTGTGGTAGCGCCGAAAGACACCGATACAACAAATCTGACCTAAAAGCTAGGGTAAAACAAACAAGTTCACGACATTTTTTCACAATTATCAAAAAAAGAGGTACAAGTTCAC
>JAYMTN010001275.1:0-13263 GCA_036897425.1 Erodium trifolium
CATTATTTAACCCTAATACTTGAATCTATATATGTATAGGTAATCTATGCCTAGTTTCTATTTTTTGACTTGTGATCGGATTTGGTTAGTACCCAATTGCTGAAACCTGCTCGTCTTTCGTTTTGGTTCTCCCATTATGGGACCCGAATACTTGAATCTATATAGTATATATGCATATATAGTCTATCCCCGGGTTCTGTTTTTTTTACTTGTGTTTGGATCTTGGTAACGTGCTTTGCAGGACTCTGAAGTGTAGTGAAGTCCTATCTGAATGGAAGGAACTGGAGGTGATGGTGCCTCTGGACCAGCTGCACCTCTGAGTGTATGGAGCCACAATCTGTCCAGGCGTTACCAGTATTATCTGGATAAGACTACTCCTCATGCTGTGCCAAGATGGGTCGGGACTTTCGTTGTTGCTGTGATCTATGCTCTTCGGGTCTATTTTGTTCAGGGGTTTTACATTATCTCATATGGCCTTGGAATCTATCTGTTGAATCTCTTGATTGGATTTTTGTCGCCTCTGGTTGACCCTGAGATGGTTTCGGATGGGCCTATGTTGCCAACAAAAGGTTCGGATGAGTTCAAGCCATTCATTCGCCGCCTCCCTGAATTCAAATTCTGGTAATTGGGTTTTTTGATTCTGGAACTGCTTACTCTTGTTCTGTTTTACATTGCAATGCTATGCTTCATAGGTGGTAATTATTGACTTTATTGAGTGTTTAAGATTTATTGCAAACTTGTTGGAGTCTTCTTATATGCTTTCAGAAATCAAGGTTTAAGATTTTGACAATATCTTGTAACTTTGTGATCTCACATTGCTAGAATGATTTAGTGTCTCCTCCATTTGACAATGCACATGCTGCTTAAGATGGTGTAAATCTTACGATCAATGATTTAGCTTCTATCAAGGTGTAGATGGTCTAAACATCATTTATATTTGGGAAAAATCTCACTCAACTACCCTTAAATATGCACCTTTCTCAATCAACAACCCCTAAGTTTTAAAAACTTTGTGACAATCCCCAAAGATTTTTAGATTCAATTCACCCCAATTCCGTCAACTTTTGGCTGTGGAATGATGAAAATACCCTCATGAAAAAAAGTAAGGGTGTTTTCTTCATTTCACACCCAAAAGTTGATGGAATTGGGGTAAAATGAGAGTAAAAAAAACATAAGGGGTTGACAAAAACTCGTTAAACTTGGAGGTAGCTGACTGAGGTCATCCCTTGATATTTTAATTTCATGGGGATCAGTAAACCAAATATGCAATTATTTGGCTTCTTACAGGTTTATTTAGATAATGACCTCAGCAATCTCTAAAAAACCATGGCCCTTTAGGAAGTTATGTTTCCTTGTAACATTTGTTGAGAGGACGTGGAGGGAGCGCGGATTATTAGTTGACAATATCATTGAAATACTTGTTTTATTGAACAATCTCCGCACAGAAACGTACCCAAATAATTTATTAATCACTTTCACTTTTCAGGTACTCCATAACTAAGGCTTTCTGCGTAGCATTTACCATGACATTCTTTTCCATGTTCGATGTTCCAGTCTTCTGGCCTATTTTACTTTGTTATTGGATCGTACTGTTTGTCCTGACAATGAGGCGCCAGATCGCACACATGATCAAATACAAATACGTGCCTTTCAACATTGGAAAGCAGGTCAGCTTTCAAGCTCTATTGTTTATTGGGATAATTGCAAAAAAGTACCATGAGGTATTCGCTTTTTGCAATTTGTAGCCCTATTCTTTGATAATTGCAGAAAAGAGCCCTGAAGTTGTCTTTTTGTTGCTTTTTTATAAATTTGTTTCAAAATGACAAGTTTACCCTTGGAATTTAAAAATAACAATTAAAGAACAAAACATCCAAATTTTCGTATCACTTAAATTTCTTGCTCTTTGTACGGTACGAAGAGGAATAGAATTGAGGGATATGAAAATTTGGATTTTTATTTTTTACTTTTATTTCTTAAATCTGAATTGTAAGGGTAAAATTATACAAATTGCAACAAAAATACAAGTTCGGGTACTTTTTTGCAACTATCAAAGAAGATGGTTACAAGTTACAAAAAATGAATACCTTGGGGTACTTTTTTGAAATTAGCCCTTGTTTCTTTTGCTGCAGCCACCTCTAAAACATCTTCTTTAAGTATCAGATACTTGAGATCTGATCATTCGTTCTGTATGATCTTGGACAGAAATATGGTGGCAAGAAATCTGCCTCTACTAGCAGTTCATAGAATCCCGATACAAGGGCCAAACCAAAGAGAAGAAAGAAAAGTCGGGTTTAAGAAGGAGATGCAGAAGACTTATGACGATAATTTTTTTTGTTTCGTTAGATGGAATGGTCATTTTATGCAGTTAACAAACATGAAGTTCAATTTTGTATGAGAGCCACCCTTTTTTTCTGGTGTATGCTTGGAAATGTGGTTTGATGTTTGTGCAAGTGTAACTTGTTTGTACAAATGATGTTATGGAGAAGGTTAGTTTAAACTTCTACTTTGATTTTTATCGGTATGCCCTTGTTCCTTTGAATTTGCTCTTGTCGAAACTCGATCCAACCTAAAAAATTTAAGTTGAGTTTATAGGTCCCTGATCGAAGTCAGGTTCCATGAGATCGAGTCTTCCATTGTTCCTCATAGGTTTGAATCCTATTCACGGGTATTTTCTGTATCAAAAACGAATTGGTTCACTTTTACAGTTAAGAGTTGTTAGTTGTTCCTCTCAATTAGAAAATAAGAGAGAAGCCGAAGTCGGGGCAGCGAAGCTGAGCTCGAACTCCGACCCTACGGATCAGCGCACACCCGAACCCGTTGATGGGCCAATCAAAGGATGCCACATGGCAGTCTCTTTTAAAAGTTTTTTCTCAAAAAATATTACTTGTGTTTTTTTTTTCTGTTTTCCAAAAATAATTAGCATTTTTATGGTATTTGTATTTATTGAATTTGTTTCAATATTTTAAACTTTGATCCAAACTTCAGCTTCCAACCATTGCCCATGCTACGCGAGAAATCATCGAAAGGATAAATTCAAAATCACGATTAATTTCTTTTTCAAACCTCGTTGCTGTTACATGAGTTCTTATCTGGCCGCGACCATATCTCTACGACTCTACCTATCTTGTACCTTTTTTTCGAAATCGCAAGAATCTTCGTTACTAGGAAATATCTTACACCAATATGGTCCATGGTAATGTCATGTCATCTTAAATTATAGCGTTCTTTTTTATAGTGGCAAAAAAGTTCATTGAAATTCTTCATTGTATTTTGTGAGAAAATTTCAAAATAACGATTTTACCTTTAAAATTTTAAATGTAAGGAAATATTCTGATACTTACAGGGTTCCATGATAGTCATATTAAATCACTCTCATTTATATCTTCTAACTCTCGTTCATGCCCTCTAACTCTAACTCTCATTAGAGGGAATAACTCGAGCATCTTTCCAAAACACTATGGACCTGGCCCTTTTTGTTAGAAAATTGGTTTCGACCCCCCAAACCCATCCCACACTCGGTGGTCAAGAATGTCATGAACTAGCATGGCTTCGGCATGCACAACTTTGCAGCACAGTTTCGATGGAATGCCTTCGTTATTATTCTAGTCGTGGTCATGGCTAACAATATGTAACTATTTTTAGTTTTCTTCCCATATCTCAACAATGTGATTTCGGGACATACGTCTTTTCACAAGTGTTTACATTGTTTCGGATGACCTTATCAACACGATATCGGTCTTGATCTTACGAAAATCTTTAAATAGGATGTATTCACAAGGATTGGTGAGGGTTTGAGAAGTGCATAGCTTTTGGGTATTGAAATGTCAATGAGAAGTGCATATCACTATTGAAGCCTCCAAATCATGCCAATGAGATGAGTTAGTAGTTGAGTTCGGCAGAATATCAAACCTTTGGTTGGGTTTTGAGCAAGCTACGTCGTTTTGATGACTTGGATAGCAAGTCCCAGTGTGTAACTGATTTTTCTCATTCATGGAACATGATGATATGAATATTCTTTGAATCACTTTGTTCGTATGTTACAATTGTTTTTGCAAATTGTGATTGAGAAAATGAACTACGTGACGTCCGATTGGACTTCATAATTAAAATGTCATTAGATTTTATAAAATGATATTTCATCTATTTTAATCGGTGTGGGATTAACTAAGGTACATTCTTACAATTTATTAGCGGATTTTCAATCTTGTTCTGAAACAAGTAGAAAAAGAAAACTCGATTTTACACATGAAAGGAATGGAAATCTCGCATGTAAGGAAAACAAAGAATAATTTTATATAAAATATTAATGTCACAAATAACTCTTATTTATATAGTTTTCAAATGTGACCGTAACAACAATGAATAGTTACAAATCATAATAAGAATGTTGTTTCTTCGTCGATCTGGTCGATTTCATCAACTTTTATGAACGCTGTTTCTTCGTCGGTTTGGTCGATTCCATCAACGTCCTCGGTAGAGACGATTGAGGAGCCTCTCCTGAAGTGCCTCGGTATTGGTCTAAGCCACTCTCTTCCCCCGATCATATCTTTGGTCAAGAAAGGCGCCGCCTCCTTATCCGACAGCCCTCGCGACCACCAAACCCTTTTCGACCTATTGGCTCCCGGACCATGACACTTGTACTCGCCATAGTAAATATGTCTGTCCATAGAGAAAAAAAAATTGTCATGTGTTTTGGTGTTTCTCGGGCTAGGGTTTAAGGTTTCATATTTTACTAATGGTTTAGGGTCTTGGCTTTATGGTTTTATGTTTCATTGAAATAATGATAACAACACGGTTTAAGGTTTTGGGTTTAGAGTTTCAGGTTTTATTGATATAACATTGGCAGTTTTGGCTTTCGGGTTTAGAGTTTCAGGTGTACTAGCATAACGGCAGACATTTTTAGGGTTTTGAGTATATAGTTTCAATTTTTATTAGCGTATATAACAAGTTTTACTGGCATAATGATAATGACATGTTTTACTGACATGACAATACGGTTTAGGGTTTTGGATTTAGAGTTTTAGGTTTTAGTAATTGGACGGTAGGGTTTTCCTGACATAATGGAAATAGTTTATGGTTGTAGGGTTTACCGACGCAACGACAAGTTTAAAGTTTATGGTTTAGAGTTTCAGGTTTTATTAACATAACAGTGGGTTTTATTGGCATGACGTTCATGTTTAGGGTTTTGGGTTTAGAGTTTCAGGTCTTACTACCATAACAACAAGTTTTACGACGTAACATTATAGTCTAGGGTTTTGGGTTTAGAGTTCCGGTTTTTCAGTCATAACGACAATTTTACTAGCATAACGACAGACTTCATTGACATAACAGTCTAGGGTTATGGGTTTAGAGTTCCACATTCACAATCATAACGACAATTTTACCAACATAACGACAAACCGTTTAAATTTCGGGTTCAGGGTTTCGGGTTTTACTAACATAACGGCAAAAACATACCCGTTCTTACTTGCACCTCTCCAGTCAGTCCATCCCTTACCCTCGATCGCACTCGACAAGTAAGTCCTCGCGAAGACCACCCGCGAGTAACTGGCCCACGGCCTCCCGAGGTAGGCCTTCCCCGCGTGCGAGCCCGTGACCCTACAGCCCAAAAATGTGAAGCCCGTGTTCTCCGCAGACGAGTCTCTCTTTTGGGCCGTTATGGGCCCACCTATCCCGGTTGTTGTATGCAAGTGACACTTCTGCGCAAATATCAAAATTTTGTTTAATCAAATGTAAGGCGAAACAAAATGTGGGACAAAAACAATGTAAGAGTCACTTAAAGAGTGTTACAGGCACTGACTTCGTAGAGGGAAGCTGAGCTGCCGCATATGAAATCGGTCGCGCCCTCGATGTAGCAGTTCTTGTAGTAATGCCTCCCGTGATCGTCGAGGATCGTGTCCTGGTAGGAGATCATCCTGCAGCCGTAGAAGGCGCATTTGTCTCCTCGTACCCTAAGGGCGACGGCTACTCCCGAGCTCCCGAATGTATTCTATTAACACAACCAAAAGAAACATGTTTGCATAGTTTGAAATTCATAACGGAGTTGGTTGATCGAGGTTTTTTTGTAAGATGATCAAAATGTTCAAATCGGGAGCAAGTAAGGAGCAAAGGGCGAACTAGGTGGACGGGGACTGGTTAGGATTGCAAAGCCAAAAAATGAGAATCGATCAATTCCGGTTGTATTGATGTTGTTGATTCCTCTCCTTGTGGTCAATAAAAATGTGTCACGAAATTGAAAAAAATATTCAAACAAAGTTATGTGTTATTTTATTAAAAAAATATTACTTAAATAATAAAATAAAATCATAAAATTAATTTAAAAATAAAAGAAGAGAAATCTGATACACACTTCTCAAAATGAAGGAACCGGCATCAAAAAATCTTTTACGATGCACATGCTCTTATATGCATGGAATTCCTATAACTAGCAATAAGTGTATACTCACTATCACTTAATCTCATATTTATATGAGATCGAAACATGGTAATCGATACTTAGTGATATACATATCAGATTTATAAACCCGAAATCGAGTCTTCCTATGTATCGTGTCTAAAATATATGCATGTTAACTCTCATTACTGTCTAACACGAGACCAATACTCGCATGTTACATTCGATAAAGTCCTATGAAATAGTGAAATACACAACTAGTACCTGAATTGTGAGATATCTCCCAACAAAATGAGGAGCCAAGACCGAGAGAACTGCCGACTCAAATATATCACCGCCGAGTTTCAATGTTATGGCGGGGGGCTTCCCCTTCGAGCCGCTCAACGTTATGTACGGCTTGTTCACCGGCACGACCACCCTCTCTCTGTTCAACAAAACAAAAAAACCGTTATTTCAATTATCAATGGCACCGACAATTCCAATCATTTCTCAACCAACAGTCAGCAACCAACAGTCACCAAACTCCAATGTTTGCCTGTACGTGCTGCTTGTTCGTGCCATTTTCTTCCCAATTTTTCAACCGTCGTCGGTTCGTACTAATGGTGGTGAGCTTACCACCAACACTCCCCGCCAACGACGAAACGTCAGCAAAACGCCAGTAAATCGCTGGCGCTTTCCCACCAGCGCTGGAGATGCTCTTAGACGGGACCAGAGTACAACAACGTTAACGATAAAAACACACATAAACACCAACAAATCATTAAGAACTAACCTGTATGTTCCCGGTTTGATCGAAATGAAGTAGAGACCCTTATTATTAGCCGGAACCGAATCGATGGCATCCTGAATCTTCCTGAAATCCCCGTGCCCGGAGTGATCGACCTTCAAGAGAATGGCCGTGTCGGAATGTCCTGACATGTCGGAACCCGAATCGACGAAACAATTCGGACAATGCTTCAAGCAAGAGGGTAATATAGCCCGGAGCCTCCTAGCCTCGACTCCGCCCATGTGCCCGAACATGATCTTCGCGAGAAGAATTGGGTTTCTTGTGGCTCACGTGAGGGAGGTTTGTTGACCCCAATGTATGAATTCGAGCTCAAGTGTTAACGTTGCTGATAACATGTTGGGGGAGCTTGCGATCCAAGTTTGGAGGAGACTTTTTCGTGTTAGAGTTATTGCTGAATTTTCGTTGCGTAGATCTATGATAACAATTTCTTTTGATTTTGAAATGTTAATATGATTTCAGTATGTTTCGTTTTAAACAGTTACAAAAATAACTAGACGGAATATTTTTTAAAAGATAAATAAATCGGATTTAAATCGATTTTGCCTCAGAGACTAAAATGTGGGTCAAATCCTCGACCGTGGTGATGGAAAATAAATAAATAATCAGAAACGTTTTTTTTTTTGCTAATAGATATGTTGTTGTGGTCTTCATTTCTCACCAACCTCATCGAGTCTCCTTCTGTAAGGCTGGCGATTCTTCTCCGACGACACAGCCACACCATTAGAATTTCCGGCGGTTTGATTCTATAGAGGAAACATTTCTCACATTGCCGGCGTGAGTTTCAAACGTTAAACTTGTGCAGAATTCTTGTTGTTGCTTCCTTTGTTGTCCCGGCGAAGTCTACCAGCAGAATCCCCTCCGACTGAGACGTAATAGATTCTCCGATAAGGTTATGTAGATTCTCTCGCAATCTTCTCCGGTGAAGCCGACCACTCCAATGGCATATTACAGCCTCAACATGTCCTTGGGGTATTTCCGGCGATTGGGAATATGTCCCCGACTCGTAGCAAATAGCAATACTCTGACGACCAAAATGAGGAATCGCTTTGAAAGTACTTGTACGTTTAGTACCCAGTGTATTCTTCGATCCCTTGACCCTCGGTCTATTCATCCATCTAAGGATCGAGCCTAACTCGTCCACTACTTCCAATATGAGGCCCTCGGTCCGCCTCTTTGGACCCATGATTCCAGTAGCATTCACCCTCGCCAAAACCAGAAATGGATAAAAGACGAGGAGATCACTATCGTGAGTGCGCGGTTGAACCATTTGGAGAACTTGAAACACGACATGAACGAGACCAACTCGCGGTTTTGGTAGAGCGTGAAGGAAGATGTCGCCCTCGTCACCAAGGCAACAAAAAAAATTGAGTGAAGCGGGAAAAACTACAAGGACCACTGGAGCGTCACGAACCGAAAAGTGAAGAAGTTTCATAGGTGTTGGTAAGGTTTTAAAAACCGTTAGGCGCTAGTCGGGAGGCTAGAGCCTTTTGGGGATTAATCAAATTAATCCGGTTGGTCAACAAGGAAATGAAGCCTAAGCGGGCGCCTAGACAGGACTTGGTCGGAATTTTTTAAACACGGGGTGTTGGTCAAATTACAAACACATCTAACAAAACGATCGTTCAAACGATCAAGTCCTTGATGACGTCAAAGAGGACCACAAGGAGTGGTACGCGCATGACTTCCTCTAGAAGTACTAGTTGTACCTTCTATGTGGGAAGCTTTATTAGCAACACCGATTCGAGAACGAGTTCTCTCAAATTCTCGAGGAATACACCGACGACATTATACATCCGATTACAGAAGAAGAAAAAAACAAGAACCCCAAGTACTCTAACGTGGGAACGTAGTTCTAAGACCTTCCACAGTGAAGGTAGAAAGTGACGAGAAAAAGGATTTGCTGACGTTTCAGCTCCGATTTTCTCTCCCCTAGCGATTCGACGTCCTCCGAGTCTGCAGATTCATCGACGTCGAGGAAGGTCTCATGTCGATTCTCTCTTATCTCTGTCTTTCTCCTCCCTCCAATTCTTTGTCTACTTTTTGCTTTCCTCTCTCTTCCCTTAACGATTAGATTCGACCCACCGAATCCGACCTTCCATCCACTGAATCAAGTATGAACCCTAAATTTTTAGCAAATTTCAACGCCGAATCAATCTCCACAATCGCCTCTATGGTAGAAAGTCTAATATCTGCGATGGACATTAGACCCGTAGATATTTAAACTGATAATCCAGCGTCTAATTAAAACAATTGGGCCCATTAAATATTTGAACTAAAAATCCATCGTCAATTTAAAATAATTAACCGGGCCCATAAAATCAGGATCGGTGTAGTAACAAGTAAGCATTCAAAACCTTACACTTTGGGCTTATAAAAGGCCTTGATCCCAAACTCGTGATTCACTAACATATACAGGGGTACTTCAGTAATTACACATCCAGAACGAAGTGACCACGGCTCTATAAATAAGAGGGTCGCGAAAGCCCCAAAACCCTAAACCATTGCATCTCACTATTCGCCACTCTCTCCCTCTCCTTCTCTGCATATTCAAAACCCTAATTTTTGTTTCTAATTTCTTTTTTCATATTCATTTGAAGGCTGCGATGATGATGAGAATATAATCTCGTTAATCTGATGATTAAATATGAGGAAAATCCTTCTCATCCATTCATTAAATCTGAGCTCCTTCTCGAAACCTTGTTTTTGCTTTCATTTATGCTCCGAATTAATTCTTAATATTAGTTTTTTTTCCTTTTAATACAGTTTTTGTTACTGATTTGAGTTCAGGTTTCTGAGATTTGACAGATGTGCAAATATGTATGAAATCGAAAGGGGAATTTGCGGAAAATTACCCTTATGTTTCTTATTTTCTCAAAAACATTTGTAACTTTTGGAGTTTGGATGAATTTTGCAATTTCTGGTCCCGAAGTTTCAGTTTATTCACCATTGGTGGAGAAGAAATGTATTCTATTTAAAATGGTTTATGTGGAAATTTCATTTATATTCTTATTATTAGACCGTAATAGTGATTAGATGGGTCTAATCACATATCGTGACTTTGATTTGAATTGACGGTTAAGGAATTCGTCGGGCTTTGGGGTAGAAAGCAAACGCTTCTTAATTACAATGGATTGTTAAACCATTTGTAAGGAAAAAGGAGCATAGTATTATTTAAAGGATTTCTAACTATTTTGTTTAATCACCTAAAATAGTGTTTAACCCATGCCTAATATCTGTTGAGATTAATATGTCTATATTAATCGAAAGAAGTGAAGATAACTAAAATTAATCCTAAATTAGATCAATCCTATTCATGCCAATGCCATGGTGATTACCAAACGAAAGGGTTGTCTTTTATAGCGACAATAGTGTTCTAAAAGTTTCGATTAGGCCTTGCCTGGCCACCCGCTTAGATGTCATTTTCTTGTTTGTTGACCCGATTGATTCTTTAGTAGTTACATTTGTCCCTATTTAGTGCGATTAATCCTCTCAAAATGTCTTAACCATCCGATTAGAGCCTACCTATTTTTAGAACCATGATTGAGAATCACGAGCTATAAGTATATATTAGGGGTATATGATTGAGAATCACGAGCTAGAGTATATATGAGGGTATTTTTGCTATAGTTGAAGACCATCCCTCTTTAAAAGCCGCGATGTATTAGTGGGCTGGGCTTTGTCGAATTGAAACTGGTAGGCCCATTGTTTGGTCCAAGTAATTGGGCCTCATGAGCCACATATTACTGATTCACTCTGCATATGGTGATTAAGATATACCAACTCAATCGTTTAGTCGTTTTACATAAGAACTAATAATTAAATTGACCATAATACGAATTGATGAAAGTGTATTTCATAGTAACAAAGTGCATACCAATGTATATATTCACTTTATATATATAACTTTATAGTTGCACATGAATTTATTACAAAATTAGTTGTACATATATAGTACCCATATAATTATGTTTATATACTATACATAACACATATATTAGATTCTATATAGTAAGAGAAAAGTAAACAAAAATAAATGGTAAGCATGTAAAGCCGTCCTTGTTGATTTGCGCGGGATTCAACGTGTTTGTCTTGTCAGAGTGTAAGCTAGTGATACTTTCAGCTACTGGACTTCTCCTAGCAACACGACGCTTATATTGCTCTACCACAACTCCGTTCTCACGGTTTGGATTGAGCAATGGAACTCAATTCGATAAATTGTGGTATGATTGTGTTCGAAACTAGACATTGTAGAGATTTTGCAGATCACCATTCCAATCCGAAGAGCTCTGGATTTGCTGTTGTTTCAGGTACAAATTCGATGAGTTTTTGATAACCATAACAATTGACAAATATATATACCATGAGACACTTAAACTTACAGTGAAGCAAGACGAGTTCATAAATGGTTCCGGCAACGAAACCGGAGCACTGATGGTTCTCCGGAGGGCCATTTCCGATGAACTCAATCCGATCCCCAACCCGAAACCCGAAATTGCTTGTTGGGTCGGGTTAAATGTAAGGTACGACTGGTTTGCCACTTCCGGGGATATCATAATCGGATAATTAGCAGTTGTACTAGGAAACATCTGCGTTTCAGACAACAAAACGACAAAACATGTCACTAACAATGAACATTGACATCGGATATACATTTGTTTGAATATTTTACCTCTTTGGGGAAATTGTTGTCTGTGTTGAACTCTGTTTGTGGACTCAAAGTTGCTAATTTCATCGATAGGAACTGTTGATCAAAAAATGAAATACTATGTTAATATGAAATCTATGTAAAATTCAATCTCACCCGTCCATTATTTCGATCCAACATCTGTGTTCGTTTCCAGTTTACTAGCTAGTAAACGTATTAACAAATATTAATTATAACGTGTTTATCAAGTAATGAACAAATGTATATAAATTTAAAATCCCTAAAAACGTCTCTTTAGAGGGAAATCCTAATCCAGCCTATAACCTCGAGTGAACGATCAGACAATAAGCCTTTGGTGTTGATTAATCCAAGTTTTTAGGGTCAAGAAAAGTCCGTTTCATCTAACAAACACTGGATTTCATTCGAGGTAATGTTCATCTAAATTATAAATGTTACTGTATTATTACATTCCTAACGTTATAAAATGGAGTTATATAACCAAACACCGACATAATTATATTAAACTCATTCAATCTTAAAACTCAGGCTGATAACGTAAATATCAAGAGAACAATATAATTTTACTAGAACCGTTTTTTCTTAAAGCTCAAACTCGTAATTGAAAATATCGAAATAACGACGTTTAAACTCGAGAAATAACAGGGTCGATAGTTCGTGGAATTTTACCTCGACTTGCCGTTGAAGTGACTGAACATAATTGATGATCTCGTCGAGCATGCCTGCTTTCCCGGTAATCTTATTACAACCTGGTACTAAATCTTGGAGATACTTCATTCTCTCACTGATCTTCTCTCTCCTCACCTTCAAAATTCGGACAAGCAAAACTTGTGAGCCACGCATGAACTTCAAAAACAGAGCATCAAGCAAAAGAAAAAAAGAAAAAAAACTACTCACTCTTTCAGCTAAACTGTGACTATCCGTTGCTTGTCCCCGTCGAGCTCGGACATGGATATAATCTGGCTTCTGGTTCTGAACCTCGGACGCTTTGGAATCGTCCTTGGAATCTTTTGCCATGGACTCGCCCGAGCAGACTTTGAGCCTCTTGTCTTTAATCTCGCCTTCTGCAACCTGAAATCCCCCAAAATCAAGGTTGTAAAAAACGCTAAACACTAGTCGAGCAACGATAGTCCCTAGACCTTAATCGAGGACTAGTGGGATTTGTATTTCTTAATCATTAATATTTTGGATAATTGTAAAATTTTGGTGAATTATGCGTGTTTTTAAAAAACTTACGGTAAAGTAGCTTTCATCTGCAAATCCGTTATGTTTAAAGGAGTTTAGTCATGTGGCAGTCGCATGACATCAAATTTTTTTTCAAAATGACAAGTTTATCCCTTATGTTATATGTGTTTCGTTATTTGTAACTCATGTATATTCGATTTGGTAAACATTCCGGTACAAACTTGTATCTTTCGT
>JAYMTN010001276.1:0-13261 GCA_036897425.1 Erodium trifolium
GAATGCTGAAACTGTAATACTAATCTAGTTGATGTGAGATCTTTTCAAGCTTTTGTTGATGGGACCGAACTGATCGATTTTCCTATGTCTGGCCCCCAATTCACTTGGTTAAGCTCATCGAATAAGCTCTCTCGCATTGACAGGTTCTTTATCACAACAGAGTTTCTTTCTTTGTTCGGTCTGTTGATATAAATAGTATGCCTTGGGCCTTATCAGACCACCGACCTCTGTTATTGAGATCGCATGAAGTTAATTGGGGGGCCCGACCTACTAAATTCGTGAATGCTTGGATAGATCACATACACTTTCTCCCCACGTTGCAGACGTTATGGACTTCATATGCAGATCATGTCTCGGCCAGATTCAACTTATGGTTTAAGCTTAAATCTCTTCGTGTGGATTTGCAGAGTTGGAACAAAGAAGTTTTCGGTAATGCTGAGGAAAAGGTGAAGTCTCTGGTTCATGAAATTTATTTATTGGAAAATTATATGAGGAACGATCGTTAAATGAGGAAGATTTAAGTCATCGGTCTTGATTGAGGGCAGTTTTGATCTTGGAGCAGAAAATTTTGGATAAAATATGGCGCTAGAAAGCTCGTATGTCTTGGTTTCATAGTGGAGACTGGTGTATTCGTTACTTTCACAAGATTGAGAAGTTTTTAGCCCATCACAACCATCTGTCTAAGATTCGTACATGTCGTGGGGTGATTTCAGACCCGGCTAAAATCATTTAGAGTGCTGCTTCACATTTTGAAGATAGATTTCGTAATCACATGCCTAATCGTGGTGTTTTGCCTTTTTTTCCATTTAGGACGTTATCCACTGATCAGAGGTTAGATAATTAACGACCATTTACCCTCTTTGAAATTGAACATGCTATTGATTTATGTGGGGGTGAAAAGTCTCCGGGCCCATATGGTTTTACTTTGAAATTTTATAAGGTTGCTTGGGATATAATCAAGTTTGATGTTCAATGTTTATTTGATGAGTTTTATAATGCGGGGTTATTGGAGAAATGTTTGAACTCAACCTTTCTTACTTTGATCCCGAAGGATTCCCAAGTAGATTTATTAAGTAATTATAAGCCTATTAGTCTTATCTCGAGCTCGTATAAGATTATGGCTAAAGTTCTGGCTATCAGGTTGAATGGGGTAATTACCTATTTGATTAGTGATAATCAAAGTGATTTGTGGTTGGTCATCATAGATGGGGTTCTTATCGCCTCGGAAATCAATTTTATGCTAAACGTTCAAAGGTGGAAACAATGGTTCTAAAACATGACTTTGAGAAAGCGTATGACTTGGTGAAATGATGGTACTTGGAAGAGGCTCTCGTTTAGATGAATTTTGGTAGGAGGTGAAGGAGATGGATTTCGTGTTGTTTACGAGCTTTTTTTTATCTGTGTTGGTTAATAGAGTTTTTAGTAGGGATTTTGAAATGGTGAATGGAATTCGTCAAGGGTGTCCCTTTTCACCTTTCTTGTTCTTAATCGCTGCTGAAGGTTTACACTAGTTCTTGGAGGTTGGTAAGGAGGCCGGCTATTTTAAAGGAGTGTAAATTGAGAATTTTGGTTTTGGAATTTCGCACCTTTAGTTTGCAGTTGATACCCTGCTCTTTCTTCGGGATTCCCTTGATGATTTGAGGTTGTTGAAAGCATATTTACAATTCCCATAATATCTTGTACTAAGTACACCACCATCTAGCCGTGGAGGAAAAGATTTTATCGGCTGCGATTTGTTCTTGTAACGCGAGAGTTGCCTTGTCGGGTCCTCGCCAGTTTTGGTATTTTCTAGATCTAGTCCTTGCCAAATGTGTCGTTACCATATCTGTTCATCACAAGTCTTTTTCTAGCTTGGAACCGTCGTGGTCAGAGGTCGTCGGACTGAATCAACTCCTAGAATCAACACACTAAAACTCACGCCCTCGAGCCCACGTCATCGAGTTCGATGTTCCAACGAAGAAGAAACGTTTCATTTTTCTTAAATATTTAATTAGTTGAAAAAATCATATTTAATTATTGCAGAAATAGTTAAAATAATAATTCCTGTTTTATAAAAAAAAAAAAAATTTTTTTTTTTAAAATCTACTTTAAAATTAAAGTTTTCATATCAAAAACTTATTTGATTATTAATTTAAAAATATTTAAAAATGAATTTAAGTGATTAGAATATATTTATTTTTTAAATCATGTTTTTACGGATTAGGTATTATTATTATAGAGTTTGGATTTAAAATTAAAATTTATTTTTGGTATTTCAGAAAAAAGTAACAGTAGCATACTAGTATATGTGGTGTTTTTTAGGGTTACATTTTTGAATGTATCTTTTAATAAATTTAATTAAATAGTAAAATAAATAAACAAAAACAGCAAACATTAATGTATGTAGTCCTTTATTACCTCTAAACAAGAACAAGAAGTTGATATCAGCCAATATCACCACACATGAGACATGACAGCTGATGGAGGCATGAGGGACACTTGTGTAGACACACCCTTGTTATTAATATCCAACTTCCCAATATTTATTAAAACACCCTCACAATTCCTTCTTTTGCACACCACCCCTCAATTTCAAGAATAATTAAAAATCTTATGATCAAAATTGCAACATTTTGGAACTTTAAATCTGTATCGTGTGAGTATATTTTTTTCATCAATTTTCGATTAAATCTTTTTTTATGGTAAGATAAATGAAAGTTTTTATAAATGTGCTACTTAAAGATAAAATTTAAAAACATTCAAAAAAGGGTAATGTATTCTGTTTTTATTTAGAGTAATATTTGGTTTCTTCATTTGAAAGATAAATAGGGGACAATTTTCGGACAGGAGTCCACAAAACTCCGAATAATTAGCAAGTAGAGTGCGTCGTGAGATTTGGATTTGTTGGCAGAGTATCTTCATCTATCTCTCTATCTAAATTCGAAAACCATAACCAGAAACAGCTCGTGTCGTAGCTATCTCTCTCTCTGGGGTTGACCATCCATGACCGACCGTGTACGCGTCATCATCACTGCGCCAACAATTCACTCTTTCTCTCTCCTTTTACTGAGCTCCACCAGCAAGCATTCCGTGAAATCTCTGCCGTGCTCTTGCTGAATCTGTCGCTGTTTTTATAATAAAACCCAATTGCTTGCTTTTTTATTGGATTGGTTGATCTGGGTCGGTGCTGCTGTGCTTGATTTTGCGGTAATTTTATGGGACTGTAAATGGGTTCTCTGGAAACTGGGCTGCCATTGAAGAGGGACCATCATCTTCTCCATCGCTCTGCTTCCTCATTCAGCAGGCTCGAGAGGCTCTCCTTCCTGCAGAGGCTTAGATCGAGATTCTCCCGCTTCTTGCTTTCTCAGAAGCTCGACTACATCCAATGGATTTGCACCATTGCCGTCTTCTTCGCCTTCATGGTGCTCTGCCAGATGTTTCTTCCTAAATCTGGGTCGGATGCTAGCTCTGCGCCCAACCCAATTCTGGGGTTGGGCTCGATGGAGGGTTTCAGATTTGAACGCCAGCCGGGCCTCACTGGTCAAGCTCAGCGGCTAGAGCTCAATGGCTCGTCTTCTGCTCTTGCTAGGATGCAGCACCAGTTTGGCTACAGGAAACCCCAGCTTGCATTGGTCAGTACCTTTTTTTTCTTCTGTCCCTGAATGTGTGGTCATTACAATTATTGGAAGTACTGTAACTATGCATGTAATGTGGATGAGTCTCTGATGCTTGCCCAATTGGATGTTGCATTCAATTTACTGACTTAGAATTAGATTTTGTATTTCTGATTTATATTCCTACTTGAAGGTTTTCGCGGATCTGGTAGCTGATCCACAGCAATTGTTGATGGTTACGGTTGCAACTGCTGTGCGGGAGATTGGTTATGAGATGCAGGTACTTTTATTGATTTGTAGAGTGTTGGTACCTTGAAGTTTGCTTTGAAAGTGTCACTTCTTTGGTGTATCCCACCTAAATTGTGTTATGGGTATCATACACTTTACTAAGTATACTTGTACTTCTAAGTAGGGGTGGAATGGAGTTTCAAGAAAATTGAGGTTCAATACCTGACCAACGTCAATTTATTTTGCAACAAACAGTTGGAGGGAAATGAGTGTAAAAACTAGCTTGGTTTGTCCATATAAAATAGTGCCCAGGCTATGGATGAAAGCGACTCAAATTTGTTCATTTGTCAACTTTTTGTGGTTCAGAGGACATATGTGTAAGGACTAATATGAGAAACTTCCTTTGTGGTGCGTGCCCTTCCGAAAAGGAAATAAGAGATGTTGGGTAGTATAAACAAGATATGGTATCTCCTTCAGATGACAAGGGCTTTTATATTTTCCCAAGAACAAATTAAAAGTAAAATTACGTTCTATTCTCGATTCTATGTTTTACTTTTACCATAGTTTTGTGAAGGCCCTGAGTCTTATATGTTCATCTGATCTCCCAATTAATCTTTAAGCCAGTTTTCTTTACAATATTCCAATGTTTGTTATTCATTCTTGGTGTTGATGTTAAGAAAAGTAAATGAGTTGCTTCAACCCGCTACAATATTCAGATGTTTGTTATTCATTCTTGGTGTTGATATTTAGTAAGTAAGTGAGATACTTCAACCCGCTACAATATGCAGATGCTTACCTCTTTTTAAGTTTAGAATAATTGTTGCTGCACGAGAGCTGGAGTCCAAAATTGAGGGGGTGAGGTCTGCATGGCATTCATTTTATGCCAAAGGGGTGTGTGGCATCTACATTAACCACAATCACTCAATTTTAACATAATTTGTTGCTCAAGATTTATGTGGCAAATACAGAAATAGGTTGTGACTAGGAGGGTAGGTTAAAAATCACAGTCCAAAGTAGTAATTGTTGCTGCATGAGAGCAGGAGTCCAAAATTGAGGGGTTGAGGTCTGCATGGCGTTCATTTTATGCCAAAGGGGTGTGTGGCATCTACCTTGTGTGAGATTGATGAAAGTGTTACTTCAGGTCTCTCGAGTCCACCAAGGGGATGTTGTGTGAGTGAGGAAGCCTGGGGTGTGAATAAGTCCTCTTTCTCGGTAGCTAGTGGAGGTATATTTACATGCTGTAGGAGGACTTTCAGTCACCGAAGGTCTGGAAGGAAATCTGAGTTGGTAGAGAAAATCCTATTTTTTATGACGTGCTAGGGTTTCTTATCA
Organism: Erodium trifolium; assembly: GCA_036897425.1. Classification (NCBI taxonomy): domain Eukaryota; kingdom Viridiplantae; phylum Streptophyta; class Magnoliopsida; order Geraniales; family Geraniaceae; genus Erodium; species Erodium trifolium. The sequence continues at coordinate 5,154 of JAYMTN010001276.1, forward strand.
TTTTGGGCCTGGTGGGCTGGCATCTATCATAAAATTGGGAATGCTTAGGACCGTGAGGGAGGGGAGAGAACAACTATGCCAAAGGGGCTTTGTTTTCCCTTTGGGTTGTGCAGAGCGAGTTGCGATTTCGAAGGGTTGCTCCGGGCCTTTGGGTTGTATGGAGAGGTATGTTATGCTTGGCCCTTTTGGGCTATGCACACTGCTGAAATGGGATAACATTTTGGAAAGTTAGGAACTTTACTACAAAAGAAAGATCTGGTTGACGAGAGGATGCTAATGGTTTGGCATAGTTTGGTACCGTCATTCTATGTTAGACCAGGATACACTTAGGGGTATTCATAGTACTCTAGTTTCAAATATGTGTTCGTGTGTATTTAGCAGGTTCCGTTTCTGAAGAATAATCTTCTCTTTTCCCTTCTATGTAAAATAGACGGAATCATGAGGTCTAGAAACTAATTTTAGGTATCATCTGCTATGGAGAATAAGAGGACCGTTGATGAAACACTTGAACTATGATCCCTCGAGATGAAGAAAGAACGAAGTCAATAAACAGAATCTAAACTGAAGGAATTTAAGTAGGTAATCCTTTTTTTTTATTCAACAAAAGGTACTGAGGGTGAAAGAATTTGGTTAGGAGAAACTAAAACTGGGAGGAGTAAACCTAAATTAGGATGCGAAGAAGTAAAAAAGGACATGAGAGTGCTTGATTACCGAAGAGATTACTGTAGATAGTACAAATTGGAGGACTGAGGAACCCAGAGAGTTTTGTGAAAGCATTCATGTAGTTGACTCCTACATTGTTAGCGAAAATGGCATGGTTGTTGTGTTGTCAACTTGCACCACTCTGGAGACATGCCCATTGCATGAAGAGCACAAGCTTTTTGTTTATTCATTATTTTGAAGTCTGTTAACACTTCACACCATATTCTATGGTTTGATGCCTTGATAGTAATAGATGATGGGATACTATGTCATATTTTTTTAATCAAATGTTTTTGTAGGTTTTTTCACTAGAAGATGGCCCTATGCATGAAGTTTGGAGAAAGATAGGAGTTTCTGTCACCATAATTGAAGTCAACAAGAAGATGAGGGTCTATGTTGATTGGCTGAAGTATGTATGTCATGCTATAATTTATGATATATAAATTTTGCGGGAGAAATTTATTTAAAATGATTTTCTTTGTAGCTTATAGAAGTAGCAATTACTATATAATGAAAATTTAAACTAGTTTCATTTCAATGTGCTTGTAATCCTTACCATCGGTTCCACTCTTTGGTTTCGCCTCATTGCTTAGGTTTTTTCTCCAAAAGTTTTTCAAGTGGATCGTCATCTTTACTGGTGCATATGGTTTCGTCTTAAATAATTCCAATGGCTGAATTGTTTATTAACAGCTTGGATATGAGTTGATATAGCAGCGATTTGCGGTGGCTGGTGTTGCTTACAAAATGATTGAGCACTTTTAAGTTTACAGCATAGCATAGCCAACTCTGGGCGTGTCTAATTTCTGTATATGCTACTTGCAGCTATGATGGGGTACTTGTGAATACTCTTGGAGCGAGGGATATTGTTTCTGGGTAAGGTTTTTTGTTCTTTATTTTGTGCAAGGATTTTGTTTTGATAAGCATGCAAGAGAAATATTAAAAATAAAACTGATTTTGCTTTAAATATTCACGCATGTCAGCCAACATTCTTCAGTGAATATCTGTAGTAAGCTTGTAGTGTCAACACTACCACATATTAGTTATATTTAATTGAATGATGAATGGAAATCCTCATAATATTATCAAAACTTACTTTTGACCTTTTGGTTTCTCTTAGGTCTTTTGATTATTACTACTGATATACTCAGGCTGTAATTGCATTTGCATCTATGTAATTTATCTGTGATGAAGCCACATTAAAGTAGTTGGATGTGTTGTCATACTTTACTTGGGTGACTAATATGAATGGTTTTACTTGTCACAGTCTTATGCAGGAACCTTTCAAGTTAATACCTCTTATATGGACTGTTCATGAAAATACTCTTGCTATTCGCTCAAGACAGTATGCTTCAAATGGGCAAATTGAGCTTTTAAATGATTGGAAAAAAGTCTTTAAAAGAGCTACTGTTGTTGTCTTCCCAAACCACGTTCTGCCGGTAATATTTTATTAGACAAGTTCTGGTATCAAAGACTAGAGTTTATTCTGATTGATATCACGGCATCATGATTTAACATTTGTGTTTATAGTCTCAACTTTTCTTGGTGCGAATTATTTCAACTTATATGCTATTTTTAAATTACCATAAACTATTGTGGATATACAACAACCATATATATGGTACAACTAGCCAATAGTTCTCATTTATATCAATAAGATTCCATTTTGATTGGGGTCAGAGAATGAGAATGATCTTAATTGGGTAGTAATTTATGAGCTGTTAATCTTCATCTTCATTCCTATTTCCTCATAAAGCCCTATCTTGTTCCCATGTTCCAAATTGAGAATGGAACTGGGGTGATGCGAGGGTATGAGAATCAACATAGGGATGTTTATGTTTATGTATCTCATCTAATTTATACACTACACAGGGGATGATTTAAAATTCCTATTCACATTCCACATCAATATAATCCAAATGGAGCCTAAATGCCATTCTTAAAGTACTATCTTGTTTGTCTTTATTTCATACTTGACAGTTACATTGTAGAGTCTGTATACTCACACTTGGATTTCTCTGTACTTCTCATAGATGATGTACTCCACATTTGATGGTGGAAATTATTTAGTGATTCCGGGTTCACCTGCTGAATCATGGGAAGCAGATGCAACAATTGCCTTATATAAAGATAACCTTCGTGTCAAGATGGGTTATCAGCTGGAGGATGTTGTCATTGCTGTTGTAGGAAGCCAATATTTGTACAGGGATCTTTGGCTGGATCATGCTCTCATCCTGCAGGCTCTATTACCAATTTTCACCGAGAACCCAGATATTAGTTCAAATTCAAATTCTCATCTCAAGATCATTGTTCTAAGTGGGGATTCATCTGGTAATTACAGTACGGCTGTTGAGGTACTGCTTAATTGCATATACAGACGTTATTGGATTTGTTTCACTAAAACATAACTTCATTGGATTGATTTTATAATATTTTGTTGTTTTTTATTTTCTTCTTAGGTGATGGCTCTTAGCTTAAGATATCCAAGAGATACTGTGAAGCATATAGTTCTTGATACAAATACAGATGGTATCATAAACATGGCAGATCTCGTGATATATGGGTCTTTCCTTGAAGAACAATCTTTTCCACACATTTTGAAGAAAGCGATGTCGTTTGGGAAACCAATCGTAGCCCCCGATCTTCCCATGATCAGGAAATATGTATGCTTTTACATTCTGCTTTGTTTCTTTTTACACAGACCACCACAATCCTCTGTGACAAAATAATAGCTAAGTAGTACAGCAGTAAAAAAACACTTAAACAGAAAAAGGGTTGACCAAAAACTTAACCTTATACCATAAGGGTGAGTTGCTTGAATTCTTTTCAGCAATGCAGGTTAAGGTGAAGATGAGATTAGACACCATGAATCAGTGTGTTCTTCCATTATACCCCTATACATGAATGTTCCTGGGATTGACTTGGTTGCTCATGCTTACTTGCTTTGCATGCTTTGTTATACTTCCGTATCTCACCTCTTGCCCATCTCTACATTCTACATGATCATTTTGGGTAGGCTCTATTTGACGTATTTTTCATAGGTTGCTGTGCTAATTTTAATATTGTTGTGGTTGTACTTGTAATAATGAGGGCAGTTGAAAATCATGATACTGATACTTTCACATAACCTATTAGTCCTATTTGATTAGCAAACTACTGACTGTTGAGAATAACAATTAGGTGCATCACAGAGTGAATGGCTATCTTTTCCCGAAGGAGGATACGAAGATTCTGAATCAGATTGTATTGGATGTATTTCAAAAAGGAAATTTATCAGCTCTAGCTCGTACTGTTGCCTCAACTGGAAGAGTTACTGCTAAAAATCTTATGGTTTCAGAAACAGTTGAAGGTTATGCTTCATTACTTGAATATATCGTCAAGCTCCCATCAGAAGTTGCATATCCCAAACCGGTCACAGAAATCCCTCCCAATTTGAAGGGAGAATGGCAATGGCATGCATTTGAAGATTTTTCTAATTTAACGCATCCAAACACGAACAACAGAAGTATCAGCTTTTTAACCAAGGTTGAGGAGCAGTGGAACCATACTCATACAGGAAGTATGGACCATGTAGCTTCAACTGATGATTCATTTTCATATAGCCTTTGGGAGGATCACAGGAATATAGAGATGGCCAACATTAAGAAGAAGCGAGAGGAAGACGAGGTAATTTGGATGGCTGTAATTTGCACAGCTTCTAGCACTTCTTTATTTATGTTAGCTTTTCACAAAAGGATTCTTTTAATGTGTAGTTGAAGGAGAGAATTGGTCAACCTCGACTAACATGGGAGGAAGTCTATCGAAATGCCAAAAGGGCTGACCGGTCTAGAAATGATTTGCATGAAAGGGATGAAGGGGAGCTTCAAAGGACAGGTCAGCCATTGTGCATCTATGAGCCATATTTTGGGGAGGGAACATGGCCTTTTTTACACCTCACTTCCCTTTATCGTGGAATAGGATTGGTACGTGCAAACTCTCTCTCTCTCTCATTATTTCCTTATTTTTATGTGTAAGGGTCATAGTTAACAGAACCAGCATTTTAGATACTATTTTATTGATGTACTTCCATCACAATTTCACTATATGATATGTGATTGTAATCTCCTTGCTGATAATTTTATTATGCAAAATCAATCTGATTTGTGTATGCAATTTCAATGGTTGAAGTCCACCAAAGGTAGAAGACCTGGCACAGATGATATTGATGGACCTTCTCGTCTGCCACTCCTCAGTAACCCTTATTACCGAGATACCCTGGGTGAATTTGGGGCTTTTTTTTCTATTGCAAACCGGATTGACCGTGTGCACAGGAATTCTTGGATTGGGTTTCAGTCGTGGAGAGCAACTGCGAGGAAGGTATGCAATAGTCTGCCATTGTATTTCTGCTTTCCCTTCTGGATATTGCTACTTGTATCTGCATTATGCTAAAATTTTAGTCATGTGACAAAGCTTCTGGGACCCACTTAGTTGTTGCAATTCTATTTTTTGGGTCATTCGATCTGATACTAACAGTGATTACGCAAAAAAAAAAAAAAAAAAAAAAAAAAAAGGAAAAGATCCATAAAAAATGCTTCTAGCAAGCAGATGAAATTTAAATTTATTTCGTATGCAATTCTATCATACGTTAATATTTGATTGAACAATATTTTGACATTTGGAAACTGACAATGATATGTAACAATAAGCATGCAATGATATTAGTAACTTTTTTATGCTTTTCATAATAGTTGCTTTCATGTCTAATGTGCGGGTCATTAAACAGGCATCTTTGTCTAGGGTTGCTGAAAATGCATTGTTAGAGGCCGTCCAAGCCCGGAAAAATGGTGATACTCTTTACTTTTGGGTTCGTCAAGACATGGACCATGGGAACCCTTCCCAGCAAGATTTTTGGACTTCCTGCGATGCTATAAATGCTGGAAATTGCCGGTAAGTGGTGTAAAACTTATTCCATTATTTGCTTGATGATTGCAGTTTGCATAATATACCTGAGTTATCTATCTTTTCTATATTTTTGTTAATTGAAGGTCTGCTTTCTCCAATGCTCTTAAGAGGATGTATGGCATAAAGCATGATTTGGATTCATTACCACCCATGCCTATTGATGGGGACACCTGGTCTGTCATGAACAGCTGGGCTTTACCAACCAGGTCCTTTCTAGAGTTTGTGATGTTTTCAAGGTACAAATGATTGCATTGGATTTGGTGGGCTTGTTTATGTGTAATTCGACCTCATTTCCAATTCTTGAGCATATTTTTTGCCTGTGACTGTTCCATGTGCAGAATGTTTGTAGATGCATTGGATGCAGAAATGTATGTCGAGCACCGCCACAATGGGTATTGCCGTCTGAGTTTATCCAAGGTAAGTCACTTCTACTATGGGCAGTTTGGTTACTTATTACAAGAAACTATTGTGTGTGTCAATCATGTTATGATTAATTTACAATCTTACTCTAAGATTAGGGGTCTTCAGCTAGTTGAAAAAGGAGAAAATTAACATATTATTCTAATTGTTGAGTTCTTAAGGACAATAAGAGACTCCTTTATATAGAGGATTGACCTACACTAGTTATGAAACAAACTAGAAGTAACAAAATAGGGATAGATGATAAACTAGGAAGAGGAATATAATATAATAAGATTGCACTAGATCACTGTTCGATAGAAGACTGATACTAGTTATAAGAAGGAATAATCCTGTAATATTTTTTGCAGGTTGGCATCCTTATCTTTAAGTCGTTGCCGGTTGTGGCCCTGAACTTATGTTTTGTTGCACTTTGTGTCAATTTATTTCAAAAGGATGATTTAGCATTAGAAAATTTAATTTAAAAATAAAAGGTAAAAAAAAACACAAAACCAATTATTTTGGGGTTTTCACATTGTACTTTCATAATTAAAATTTTCATTCTATTAACCTAATCCAGTTGATCAAATTTTAGACTTTTTGTTTTTTACTTCTTATTTTTAGTTAAGTTTTCAGTGCAAAATTGCCATTTTAGAACAATTTGGCACAAAATGCCACAAAATAAAGGGACTACAATTCGCATCAATTTGAAGATAAGGGTACCAACCTGCAAAAAAGTTACAGTTCTAGGTAGTTTTTTTTGTTGCCATTATCCCTTTAAAGAAAGAGGATTTTATTTATATTTAATTGTATATGGAGCGTTATTTGGGATCAGAAAAGCAAATCTACTTTGTGCAGGACAAGCATTGCTACACTCGAGTACTTGAACTACTTGTGAATGTGTGGGCCTTCCATAGTGCTAGGCGGATGGTATATGTGAACCCGGAGACAGGTCTAATGCAAGAACAACACAAATTAAAGAGCAGGAGAGGTCAAATGTGGATCAAATGGTTTTCATACACCACCTTGAAGAGCATGGATGAGGATTTAGCTGAGGAGTCGGACACAGAGCCTGTCCCTAAACGGTGGGTGTGGCCATCTACAGGAGAGGTCATTTGGCAAGGTGTATTTGAGAGGGAGAAGAGTCAGAGACATAAGCAGAAGGAGAAGAAAAAGCAAGAAAGCAAGGCCAAAATCAACAGGATGAGGAACCGACAGCGACAGAGAGTAATAGGGAAATATGTGAAACCTCCTCCCGAGGATTCGAACTCCACCGAGACTGCTGCTATGATATGAGTAGAGCTGAAGCAAGGTCTCTTTAGCGTAATCGATTTATTCTATTCTTTTGGAAATGTAGCTTATTTTTGTGAGAAATGAATGTGTATCTTAGGTGTAAGAGGCTATCATGCAAGCAAGTCCCTGCTATGTTTATGTGGGTGCATGAGCATGCCCTATTGTTGATAAGCTAATGTATACTAGTTCCTTTTCATGCCATTCTTTGAGATGTATTTAAGAAAAATGAAATACTTTAGCCTTCAATTTCATTCTTATTTCCATTTAAATATTAGCTAATGTCACAAGAAAAATCATTGGGTTACTTTTAGCTGATTTTTTCCGATCTCCCAATTTCATCACAATTGTGACACGTGAAGAACACGTGTAATATATTAATGGGATAAATAACAAAAGTTATGGGACAAAAGTTCATGTGCATAAGGTGGCAATTGGTTGGGAAGAGAAAATCGATGTATAAAGTTGATGTATTAGTGGTGTGCCCACTTCTTTACACCCTTGGCTTGGAAATGATGCTTGTTGGGATGGCAATTGTTTTTTCTGTCTTGTTGTGATTTATTTTTGATTTTCTGTAATTCAAAAAAATACGTTGTGATGTCAGTTCTTTTGAAACCCGTAACTTGTGTAGTGGGGAATTATGGCATTGTCGCCCGTCGTCTTGAGTCATGGAGATCATCTGAGATGTCCTTCCATGTGATGGAACTTGGTTTAGATGTGGTAAGAAGAACGTAGCATGCTAAGTTGCTAACCGAACCAGATTGCTCTGACCTCTGAAG